>JAUZND010041389.1:0-20936 GCA_034780555.1 Coelogynopora nodosa | reverse complement strand
CCCTCTCCTCCCCCCTCCCCTCCACTCTCATTTTAGTTTGACAGGGCCGATTTCTACGGTTTTTGCGCCAACAAATGCAAAATGTTACTTAGTTACTTTAAGTGTTAAAAGAAATGTTGTAAAATTCTGAAAAATACAAATTATCACGTTTTAGCCAAATTATCTCTGGATTACGTTAAAAAATCTATCAATTTCCATACATCCCATTGTAAACTTATCGTGCCCCTAGTTCCCTAGTCCAATTGTCAAATGTTTAGAAAATTATTTTTTTACGATTGATTGGCGCATGGAATAGTCCACTCCTTGATTGAGGCTAGTCAATTTTAATAAAACAACGGCTAATAGTAGAAGTTGTAAGAGTTGATGATGAATTAAAATTTATGAATTGCAGAAATCTTAAAAAAAATATGTAGCGTAATAAATTTGTATGTTCCGTTATGTTCGATATTTTATCTCATAGAGTATGTGACAATGAATAGTTATTGTTATAATTATCCAGCTATTATGAAGTACGTACTACTGAAGAGATCCAATATGATCGACAGCGCCTGTACACAGTAAAAATAAATTATACATTAGAAATATATTTATTAAGAAAATAAAAACACCAGGTCCCACGATACTGAGAAAAATATGTTTATTGCCAATATTTCGATACAGTGTATCTTTTTCAAGGCAGTAGTTTCAGAAGTTAGAAAAATTAGAAAAAATGGCAACATGACAACATGGCAACATTGCAAAATATTGGCAATAAACATGTTTTTCAGTCTCGTGGAACTTTGTGTTTTATTTTCTTAATGTCATGCAGACAAAAATATTTAACAAAATATAATTATACTATATCATAAAATATAATATAGACGAATATATTCATATTCATATTCACAATTTCATTGTTTTTGTATTCGCTGGTATTACCATAGATATATATTGTTTAGAGTAGTTATACATATATATGAGTGATAGCGTTTAAAATCAATATTATAAATTGTCAATAATTAATTTGACTTAAAATTCATGCAAATCTATTGTAATTATAGTTATAAATGTATTTTTTAATCGATAATTATTTACACCAAATTTATGACTGTCTTCATTTAAATTTAAGGAATTAAATATTAATTGACAGAAATGTTACGTTATCGGTTTAGTTAGCCACGTCTATTATTAGAAACAATTCATAAAAAATACCACGATGTCTAACAAGTATCCAACCCAAAGCGGTGCATGTGAATTTCAAACTACTCGTATAAATACAGTTAATTACAAATTGTCATCCAGTTATGTAAATTCTATTCATAAAACAAACTTGAAAACTAGACTTGACACTGATGCACAAATTACCACATTAATGCCTAAACAATTGATATTATTAGATAAAGGTGACGATAATAGTAGACGGGAAAACATTAACAACACTAAAATGTGTACCGACAAGTTTGTAAAGAGTAATAACAGTCAAACAACGACTGAAAATAAAGGAAAATCTCACGGGAACAAACGAAATGTTCGTGTGAGATATGCTGGTTTTATTAACTTTACAGACAAAAATAATGTCGATGTTAGTTCACACTCTCAGCAATTGATCAAAATACAAGGTGATGAAATTATTTCAGAAAAACAACCTGTTACATATGCAACTTCAAAAAAAAAAAAGCGACGTAGATACAAAATTCGGTTTTCCTATGATGATTCCCTTGGTGCTGATAATCAGATTCCGGAAATTTCATTCATTGAAATGGACAATGATACTTCTAATTCAAGGCCTGATCACCGTCAACTTGAATGCATAAAACCCGTTCTTCATAATGTAGTTAGAGAACTCATAGCCCAATATGTTAAGAAACAAAAAAAAACTAATTCGGACAAATTGGATATAATTACATCTATGAAGAAAAGTCAACAATTTCACGATGTGAAGGATCATGAGCAGGAGGAAGAGCTACCAACTAAAGCTAGAAATGAATTGATAAATAAAAAACCTGATTATTTTCCAGTCAAAGAAAATAAATTACGAATTGAAGATATAATTCAGTCTGAACTATCTGAACTTACAAATACGTTATTGACGGAAACTCAAAATTTCAAAATCAAAGAAATATGTAACAATATTTTGAACACTACTCCTATTTATCAACAAACTATTTTAGAAGAAGATACTTTAGATGATGAATTACGAATTTCTTCAAAACAGCCCGCAATTAACTCTAATTATGACAAAAACATTGTGGACAATATTTCATTGGACAATTGTTTGAATATGGAAGAAAGTGAAATAGAGATGCTTATAATTCCAGAAGAACTTCCTGTACAACCAGCAATGTCGATGAAACCTAGAATACCGCGTAAGCACGTTGAAACTAGTATTAACTCGTTAACGACACCAACTGATTTTAAAAATAGAGTTAAACAACCAACACCTGCATTACGCACAAAATATCTAAATCTTAGTAGTATGACATTTTCTAATGAAGTTATGCTTGATTCAAATCTATCACCTGTCTGTTCAATTGTAAAACGGCAAATATATTCTTCTCCAACCGCCAAATTTAAAGAGAGTTTCACGATGCATCCTCCTGACCAAGATACACTGGTGATACAAGATAGGAGAAGACATGACATGGTTCTTGCCGATGACGACTATCAAAGTGAGAAGTCGTCCCAACCATTGCCATTAGTGCGCAGTGTAAAAGTTCGTTATATGAATCCAACTATGGCTGAGATTGCACGAAGAGGACCAACCAATGCCACCCGTGAACGTATTGTTTCAGGCACAAGAGATGTTCGTCAAGAAGCTCAGTCATTAGAAAAATTGCACTATTTTTACTCTTCTAGTGGAGAAGATATTCGATGATAAGACATATTGTCTATCCTGTATAGATTGTTACCTGTTATGATTCGAGCAACCATAAATTTACTTTTTCTTTGTACATATAAGCTCTGAAATTGTTTTGACGGTATGTAAATTGCAGTAAGAAAGTACTTTTTAGAGGGTAAGTTTTATAAAGTAAAGTTTTAAAACTAAATAATAAAACTTAATAGTACGATATTATGTATCCAAAGTAAACTATTATATAGCATGATAAATTAAGTTTATGTTTATGTACTTTTAAAGTGCTTTAAGCCAATAACATTGTTTAATTTATGCTTTTGAAGTTTTTTTACTGCACGTTTTTACAAAATATATGGTGGTTTGGTGACAAAGCGTATCCATTAACAAATGTCAATTTGTAAATAATAAATGCCTTTATAGGTGAACCAAACAATTGGTCAGGGTAATAAATTATACTAATCGTTTCACAATTATTTGAAGAATTAATTTTATTATTTTCGTTGTTTAAAGGGATGATTGTCAAGAAATAAATAAAAATCAGCAAAAAGGATAAAATTGATAATAAAGTATTGAGCAACACATTTTATTAAATAAATGAATATATATATATATATCAATGTTAATGTATTTAATACATCATTTAGCCAATAACCGCTGCTACCCGTACATTGTCATTATGCCTTCTAAAGTCCTTAGACATATAGTCAATGATCAACAGTTAGTTTATAACGTAAAGGACAATTAGCGTGACATTATTGACAAGTTCTGTGACAGTGACAGTGACAGTGACAGCGACAGTGGAAATGATCTGTGCAAAAATGTGTTAGAATGGAATCACCATTCCCAAATTCTTGTTGACTATAATTAGGGCCATGAAGACCCAGTAGGTTTCCTATTAAGGGACGTTGCTCTAGAAACAAACAATACTCACAGTTTGATGAATCGCAATGTGGCAAATATATGAGTAATTTATCTGGGTTTTTTAATTGTTTTCTAAAAATAGATTTTTTAAATGATAGAGTATGGTAACCATTTGAGTTTGTTTTATTAACTTTAGTTGTCGAAGGATAATAAGCCATCGACATTTTGTTAGTTTTATTAAGTCTTTCATTCATAAATTTTTCATGTTCGGTAATATCATTATAAGGTATATTTAAACAATTTCCTTTTTGTGATGTAAGCAATTCTTTGCAATCGTTACGTAAAAATTCACTGTACTCAATCAATTCATTTATGCGCTGGAATTTAAAATAAGACATGTCTTCCTCATTCATATTAAATAAGTCTGGGACAAACACCCGTGATATTACATTTTGAATGCATCCAGTCGTTTTGGATGCCTTCGTTTGTTTAGAGTATGCTGGAGATTTATTGTCTTTTGAATGTATGTTGCTTGGAATATGTTTTTTTATATAAAGTTGTTTGTCAACAGTGTTGCCCGTTGCTTCCAATTCTTTATTATTTAATTTATTTAACGAAAATGGAATGTTTATGGAGGTTCCACCATCCAAATGTGAAAAATTTACTACTTGATGAATCGTTTTAACATCAATATGGTCGTTATTACAAATGTCATCTGATGGTGCTCCGTCTTTATCATTGTTTGATTCAATAGGCTCAAGTTTATAGAGATTATCTCTTATGATTGGAGATATCTGGCGCCGAGGACTTATATCGCATTTTAGAAATATTAGTTCTGGGTGGTAATGGTCAGTTACCTCTACAACAGAAACTGTATCATTCCTTAGCCATTCCCCAGGGACATCTGGAAAAAATGACCTTCGCACTGGATTTTCTCCAACTGGATTTTCTCTAACTGAATTTGCTATGGAACTAAAAAGGTGTAAGTCTATAGTTTCGTTATCTTGCAATCTGCCATCATCTGTTTTCATGTTATCTATAGGATTTTCCTTTTTCTCTGAAGAACCACTGTTGGATCCGATATTATTCAGTTGAATATTTGAATCACCATCGAACATCAATATTTTGCTAGAATCTGGAAACTCTTTTAAAAAGGTTGACTCATTTTTAGTCATATTAAATTTGGTTTGCTCTTTTGAAGATGTGGGCCTTATTTGTCCGTTAGGAATCCTTTTATTTTGTTGGTCACTAGTTACTGGATCCTCTATAATTTGGAGTGATCTCTGATCAAATTTCCCTTGTATAAACATGTCTTTTTTAGTATTTGATAAACTATTATTTTTATAAAGATTACGAATTGCCGAATTTGTATCAATGAGAAGATGAGTTCCTGACGGAGATTTGCAATCGTTAGCACTTTTTGTTAATTGGTTACAATTTTCAAACATACTAATTGTCTTACCAGTATGTGAAATGGAATGTTTTAATTTATCTATTGGTTTGCAATATAATGCATTTGTTTTTACATTTTCCAAATGTGCTTCCCAGGACTTAACATGTAATTCATCCAAATGGTCAAAATTGTTATATTTGTAAATTGCATCATGAGTTAAAACATCGTCTGATGGAATATTTGAAACAATTTTTTTCGGAAGTGTAATCATTTCTGGGGGTGTTGGTGTTAAAGAAAGAATACAATTTGTAATTTGTTGATTATTTCCTTCGTATTGTTGACTTAGTTGAATGTTTTTATTAATACAATTTTTGGATTTTAAATTATTATCACAACTTTGAGACTGAACAGGATTTTCTATTGAAATATATGGTTTATTGTAAGTGTCTTTATTTTTACCCTCAACGTTAAATTCCAACAATTTTATGGGAGTAACGGAAATTGTATTAGAATATTGTTTTAATTGTTTTAATGTTGGTAACCCTAATATTACATCGTCATTTACATGATTAACATGGATTGTTTCATCAAGTGATGAAATGGTTGATATTTCTAATTTTCTATCAATTTCTATGAATTCTGGTAGCTTTTTATTACAACCATTATCTCTATGTTCTTCTTCCAAATCATCGTCTTTATTTGATTCAAGAAATACCATTTTTGGTAATTGCAATATACTTTCTGTTTTAGATGGTTGAACCGGATCTTTGTTCGACGTCTCATTGTCATTGTCTACTTCTAGATAGTCGTTTTTGTTTTGTCCTAGAGATATCAATTTTGGTAATTGCAATAAACTTTCTGTGTTCGATGATTGAACCGGATCTGTATTTGACGTCTCATTGTCATTGTCCACTTCCAGATAATCGTTTTTGATTTGTTCTAAAGATACCATTTTTGGTAATTGCAATATACTTTCTGTTTTAGATGGTTGAACAGGATCTTTATTCGACGTCTTATTGTCATTGCCCACTTCCAGATAATCATTCTTGTTATGTTCCAGAGATACCATTTTTGGTAATTGCAACAAACTTTCTGTTTTCGATGATTGAACAGGATCTGTATTCAAAATCATATTGTCATTTTCCTTTTTCATATATTCATTTTTGTTTTGTTCCATATATACCATTTTTGGTAATTGCAATAAACGTTCTGTTTTAGATGGTTGAACCGGATCTTTATTTGAAATCCCATTGTCATTTTCCACTTCCAGATAATCGTTTTTGTTTTGTTCTAGAGATATCATGTTTGGTAATTGCAATAAACTTTCTGTTTTAGCTGGTTGAACTGGATCTTTATTCGAAATTTTATTGTCATTATCCTCTTTCATATATTCGTGTTTGTTTTGTTCTAGAGATTTGCTGATAATATCCTTGGTTGTATCACAGTCTTTCTGTGATTTTGAACGTGTAATAGAACCATTTTCTTTTACTGTTAACTTTGATGGATCCGTTGAAATATCTTTATTGTTTTGCTTCAATTCGTAAGAATCAAATTGAGCTTTTACAGCGTTAGACGTAGTCAAACTATGCGAGAGGACGTCTGTTATTTTATGAAATTCATTATTTATTTTTTTTGTTCCAATAATAGCGGTTTGTGATTTTAAACTTTCAATAGAAGCAAGAGGTGGATTATCGGATGTTTGTAATGAACTGTTTTCTTTTGTTGAAGTAAAAGGGTATTTTTTTGTGTCTTTAGCGATATGTTTAACTTCATTTACAATGTATTCATTTAGTTTAAGAGGGGAAACACTTGGAATTTGTTGTATAATTTCTTTTTCAGTTGTGTCAATTTTATCGGTTTTATTTAGTACCCCGTATACACTTAGGTGTATCTCTGGTTTCTTGCAATGTCCTTCATTGATGACATCAAAACCACTTGTATCTTCAGGTTCCACAATATGGTTTAAGAAAAAAGATTGATCATTTGGTTTTAACAATGAAATGTCTTTTTTTATTGGTTTAATGGGCAGTTTTTCAATGCTAGTGTTTTCTTTGCGTTCTTGTAAATTAAAATTTTGAATGAAATCTTCTCTAGAGTTACATGGAATTTGAATTAGATTTTCATTATTTTGTAATAAATAAATGCATGGTTCATTTAATGGACATACATGATCAAAGTCATAACCATAATCACATTTTTTAATAATTTCAGCAACAGAATAATTAGTTGGAATTTGCAAAATATTTTCCAATTCAGGTGACTTGCACGTTTCGACATTGATTTCGTTATTGGTATATGTTTCTTCATATAAATCAGCTTTAATTGGAGTAGAGAATGAAATATTGTTTGTTGGCAAACCATATTCTTTTTCGGATGTTTTATTCGGTTCTTCGTTAAGATGAATTGCTTGAACATGACCTGCATGTTTTTTATAACTTTCATTAGGTGTAAAATAGGGAAACGGCGGTGCCTGAAAATCAGTTTCTGTATCTTGACTTAGTGATTGTGTTTTGTTTTCATGAAAAGCTTTAATTTTGGTCTCATCTTTTAATTCAAAATTTAAAGAGATATCAATAGGTCGTATTGGTAATTCGCCCTCACCTGCTTTTGAAGTGTGATTAAGAATGGCGTCAATGTTTATATTATTGCTATAAAATTCTAAAAATTCTTCAGATGTTATAGAAGTTACATCAGGAATGAACCACTCAGATTTCACTGCTGGTGATGTACATGGATGTAGATCAATACTATCAATTGCATCATTATTTGTGGGATCTCCAAATTTTGTTTCAGTATAAAATGGAATAGAGCTTTTGATTTCAGTTAATTGAAATGGGTTGTCATCAAAACATGAATTACGAATTTCTTTATCATGACTATCGTTATTGTTTTGTAAAAAAGAAACATATTCTGGTAATTTCGGTAAAATGTCTAATTTTTCTGAATCGCGTAGTTTTTTATTTATAATAGCTAATTGAACCTGATTTTCATCTTCACTTTTCATGGAAGTTATTAAACGTGACATATCAAGAAATTCTAAATGTTTTTCTAATTGTGATAGATGGTTCGGTTCATTAATATTGCCTTCATCTTCACTATGATTATATTCAACATATGTGTCTGGTTCAGTTGATGTATTAGCTGAAGATGGCACTAAATCTTTGTTTTTTGGTAACACAAGAATTTGTTTACCCGTCTCGTTTGAAATACTTTTTTGTCCAGATAAGCTATATATTTTTAGTAAAAGATTTTTATTATCTGGTTTTTCATCACTGTTTATTATTTCGCTATTATTTCGTATATCCAGACTTTGATCAAATGTATTGCATGAAATAGTGAATAGAGTAGAATAATGTCTTTCGTCTTCTGGTGACTTGAAGCACTCTTCATTAGGCTCATCATCTATATAGTTATCTTCTTCTGACTTGAAGCACTCTTCATAAGGCTCATCAACTGTATAGTTATCTTCTGGTGACTTGAAGCACTCTGCATAAGACTCATCAAGTATATAGTTATCTTCTGGTGACTTTAACTGCTCTTCATTAAGCTCATCAACTATATAGTTATCTTCTGGTGACTTGTAGTGTCTTATATGTGCCTCCTTAGCCAGAAAATTTTCTTTACATTGATGGGTATTACTTGGAGACAGAATAGTAATATATGGAATTAGTAAAAAATTGCCTTTTTCTGATTCTTTCGGAGTCTCCATATTCGTATTTATGCTTGTTCTTTTTTCATATTCCCGTTGTAACACAAAATAATTATCTGGAATAATATATTGAACAGTTGATAATTGAAATGGAATATGATTTTCTACTAATTTTATTGGATATTCGTCAATATTTTTAAGTTTATTTTTATTTTCACTTTTCATTAAAACGCATATTTTATCATGAGCAGCCTTATTTGCACGGCAACCGTAAAATTCAAACAATTCCTCGGGTAATTTTGATACATCATTTGCGAAAATGCTAAAACATTCCATTTTTGAAGATTGTTTTCTATATCTCTCAATCACATAGTCATAATATTTAGTTGGATCAAATGACGGAACAATTGGTGATTGTAAGAGGTTTTCATGTTTAGTTAATTTGAATGGTTTATCGGAAATATGTGTACGCTCACTTTTTTCTTCTAATTCTAAATTTGAAAATGCATTAAGAGATGGTGCAATTAATTTGTTAAATAGATTTTTCTTTATTGACGTTCTTAGACTATTAGCTTCTTTGAGTTCATCATCATATTTTATTTCTAAACCTTTATCTAAAGCCATAAGAAACTTATTCGATTTACATTGTAATCGAGTTCCGTTTTCTGAAACATTAGATAGTTTAATGTGAAATTTCTTAACATGTGTATAACAATTTGTTGCTATATTTCTGTATAAAGAAATATTTTCTGTATATTTTTTTATTAACGGGTGATAAGAAATACGTTCAGTATTATATATTTCTCTTTCTATTGATTTACATGGATCTTTACTAGTATCGCTGATTCCAACTAGATCTTGAAATTCCAAACATTTGATAGAATGTACATGTAAGCGATTTGGCATTTGTAATTGGATTTCTTTTTGAGATAGTTTACATGGTTCATTTA
This sequence comes from Coelogynopora nodosa, assembly GCA_034780555.1. NCBI lineage: Eukaryota > Metazoa > Platyhelminthes > Proseriata > Coelogynoporidae > Coelogynopora > Coelogynopora nodosa. The sequence goes on along the minus strand of JAUZND010041389.1, from coordinate 11,250 downwards.
TAGAATCGACGTTTCTAGTATAATACATATATTTACGACGAACACTGTTAGTTGGTTCAATATATGATAATTCTCGTGGAATCTTCAAACATCTTTTTTTTTCTAGTCGTTTACATGATTTTTTATGAGTACTTAAAAGATTATTTTTATTTGATTTTAAAGGAAAAATAAATAATGATCTTAGAAAATAATTTTTTTCTTTTTCTGATAACATGTAAATTTTTTTATATGTATAGGTTTTTGGTAATGATGAAGGCAGAATACCTTGTCTTAAATTTTTTTTTTTATTTTGTTGTGTTTTGGCAGGTTCTTCAGTATTATCGGGGATTAAACTATGCATTTTTAAAGAACTTTCAATTTCTGATGATAAAAATGGGTTTTCTTTAATTCCTTTATTACCACCACTCATATCTGTATAAACTTCATATTGATAATGTAACCGAGGGATGGAATTAGTAGCATTTTTTACTTCTTTTTTGTGATCCTTAATGTTACGATGATCTTCTATTATAAAATATTTACCCGAAGAAATGACAGATTGTTTTGTCATTTGACTGATTTGCCTTTCTCGTTGTGAAACCTTAATAGGTTCTTTTATACAGTCTGACTTATTATTGAAATAATTATGTCTATAGTTCTGTCGAATTATCCCTAAACCTGTATTTATACTTAGTTTATGCTGCTTACATTCTATTTCTGATAACAAGAATGGTTCCGCGATGGTTTCCATATCTTTATTCTTATATTTATATTTACTATAATTGTCCCTTCTATAAGCTACATTGGATGACATGTCTTGAAAACACAATGAACCTTTATTTACTAGTTTCATGCGCAATAGTTCACAATCTGCTTTGAAAACGCATCTAGCTTTGTTTTCATTGGTGTTAGTTGTAGCAGAAGTTTTTGGCAGTCCTTCAATATTTTTTTTGATTTTATTAATATTTGTTCGTATTTCGATATTTTTAGCATGTGTAAGTTGTAAAATATTTGGTTTTCTAAACGAACTATTACTGTCTGCCAATATGGAAGGTTTAATAATACTTTTATAGTCGTGCATATCCTCATAAGTACCATATTCATTTGACACAGATGAAGAAACATCTGCAACAGCATTTATTGCAGCAACACCAAAAGAAGGAATAACTGCTGTTATCAGTTGATTATGTTTTATTGGTTTATTTACAATACTAAGCATATTTTCGTGTTCTTCTATTTCTTTCAAAGTAAAAGATGAAACGTCAGTTGTTACTAATGAACGTTCTTTATCAGTTGTTTTTAATGAACATTCTTTATCAGTTGTTTTTAATGAACATTCTTTATCAGCTGTTTTTAATGGTTTTTTAATATTGTCACTAATTTTTCTACGATGTTGTTTTAATAATATTTTTTTAATTTTATGTAGCTGATACATTGTGCATTTTTGACATTGGTTCTGTATTTCTGAAGGCTTATATGGTTCATTGTAGACGTTATTATTATCTGGCACATTGAGAGAGGTGTGCGATATATTCAGTGTCATTCCCTTTTCTGTTGACTTATACAGCTTTTTGTGAATTTCCATTTTTTTGGGACTGCTCATGTCACAAAATGTCGTCGAAGTTACATCATACTGATGACATATTTGAGTTTCTGGATTTGATAACATACAACACAGGTTTTCAATAATATCCACATCTTTAGTGCCATTTCTTTCTCCGGTGTTACCACTTATATTTTTTGCAACAGGTAAAATCCATTGAATTTCCTTTTCATTTGAAATATGCGAGGTGTTCTCGCTAGAGTCTAACATCTCATATTTATTTTTATAATCAACAGTGCTGTTTGAATCTAATGATAACAAACAACCTCTTAAAATTAAATACTCTTTTCTTGATATTTTAAAAGTTTTTTTGCTATTGTCCTTTATATTTTCGTGGAATTGTTGCATTTCTAAGCATGTCTTAGTAGAGAAGTCTTGAGCGGTAGGTATTTGAACTAGGCTGTTTGTTTCTAGAAAATAGGACGCTTTTTCTTTACTTATGTCAGTATTATATATATCTTCTTTGTTTGTGTTTATTACTTTACTATGATTCAGTATATATAATCTTTCAGTTAAAGCCACGCTGGTGTCGTCTGGAATTTGTAATTGGCATTGAAGTTCCAACAGTTTGCATGCCGGTTGCTCACAAATATTCATATTTGGATCCTTGACATCATCTTTACATCGATCGTTGTATGATTTAACACATGTGGCTAAATTTAATGTTACAGTTGTGCGTACTTTATTTAATGACTTAAGAATGGCATATGCAGTATTTTCTATTTCACCATATTTTGTTTGTTTGAAATACATTGTACAATCTAAAGGTTGTATAAATAGTATTGAATCGTGAATTTCTTTAATTTTTTGAGAATGTAAAATAATATTCTTATTTTTAACATATTCGTTATCATCAAATTTATTCATGGGATATAAATAATTGAAATATTTTTCCTGAAACAAAAATGTATTTTCTAATTGCTTCAACTGATCTTTAGAGAGGCCTTTATATTGACAGTCAATATTATTAAATTTACTTTTAATTAGTGATAATTTTGACAATTGCGATTGACTTACTGTTTTTGATAGTTGGCATGAATGTACATGGGTTACTTTATTTGTATTATGATTGTGAAAAATTGAATTTTTGGTAAAACCATTATACAGTGTATTAGAAACTTGAGATTGACTTTTTTTATGATATCCAAACGGAAATTGTCTGATAACCTTATCCATATTAGTATTTTTAAAGCCATCGTTTTGATTAGAATGAAGGCATAATTGTTCTAAACAGATTAATTCACGTACTATTTTTGTTTTACAAGTTTCACAAATAGAATTATTATTAAAATAATTTTCTTGAAACACATTGTCTTTACTTGATATATTGTTCGGATCTAGATCACGACACTGATCTGTTTTATTCCTGTTGTAAGATTCAGCATCGAGTATTTTCAATTTACCTTTTTCTATATCTTCAATAGATGAAGTATACTGGGAAATGTTGTATTCATATAAATCTTTTAATGATCTACCAGGTTGTTCACTCAAAAAATTATTCTCAAAGTCACTTTGGACATTATCTGTTTTACTTAGATATTTTACTGATCTTGCATTATTTAGATTCAATGCTAAATTGTCGACTGAATAACTTTTCGATTCCTCATAACTGCTACTAATTTTGTTATCTAGTTCTTCTTCTGGTAGATTTAATGATCCTTCTAGTATCATATTTATGTTGACACATTGGGTTTCTATACCTTTGGTGTTCTGGTCTTTTGTACCTTTGGTGTTCTGGTCTTTGGTACCTTTGGTGTTCTGGTCTTTTGTACCTTTGGTGTTCTGATCTTCTGTACATATACATTTAGAGATAATTGGAGACAAGGGAGGAGTACCTTGTTTTTGAAGGATGAAATCCATTGCAGGTGGATTGATGAATTTTCCGGTACTAACTTTACTTGTATAATAATCATAATGTTTGAAACGTTTACTTAACATGGCGATTGGTATATCTTGTTTGTTTATTTCTTTTTCTTGAGCTGATAGTAGGCAAAATAACCCATCAGTTTTTTCAATTGGATTATTATAGAAATACCTATATGTGTGCATCGGGGCCACTTTTTGATTAAATAGCTTGTATGAATCTGCAATACAAACCTTACATTTTTCATTATCACAACAATACATAATATTATTTGTACATTTATTTTCTTGAATTTTTAAATCGCTGCGTGCACCTGATAAAATTAGGGAATCCTTCATTTCTATTGTGTTATTTATAACATCTCGATAATTTTCATTACGACAAATTGTGGATTTTGATTTTACAGATTTTCGTTTCTTTGTGTGTTGATAAATTGTTTTGACACTTGATGCAACAGGTAAAATACCTGGCATTTGTAATTCAACGTGTTCAAGGTCGTTCTTTAAAAACGTAGTTATAATATCTGGCTTTTTACACTCATAATCGTATTCTGCTAGATATTTACTTTCTTCATTGTCCACATATTTGTGACTTGAATTTGAGGTATATGGTAAAGGAAAAAAAGTTTGTGACTTCTCACTTTCATAGTCAGATAGTTGTCCTAATGTTCCAACATTTTCTTTGGTTCCTTGAAATGCTAATGATTGATGTTTTGTTGGATCTTCTGTAGTAAACAGAATATTTCCATCTGTGTTAGCAAGATTGTAAGTTTTACTTAACGATTTAGATATACCTTTTGATAATATACTTTGTCGATCTACAAACTTGCGAGCTTCTTCTTTAATTATCTGATTGATTTTACTATCGGAACGTTTGACACTCTTCCTAACAGTAGCAGGTGAAGAATCGAATAATTTTGATTTCACTTTTCTTTTATATAGCTTGTATATTGCAGAATTTTCAGATTTACTCGTATCATCTTCTATAGTTTCTATAATTTCATTTAAAACATTTTTTACACCAATTGTATTATTCAGTTCATGGTCTTTGTTAGAAGAGTCTCTCGGTATTTTAGCCTTAATAAAACTATTTTCACTTTCAGAACGACTGTTGTGTTCTTTAAGAGATATCCCATTATTTCTACCAAGATCATTATATTGTGAATTAAAAAGTTTATTTTTACTTTCTGATCGATTGATGTGATCTTCTGCATTTTGTTCGAAAGAATTAGGATGATTGAAATCATAATCATTGAATTGAAGATTATTTATCCATTTGTCTTTTACATCTGATGGCTTCTCGTCAATTGTAGTATTACTTTTGTCATGATTCGGATACGTTCCACTCATCTCAGAAGTAAAAGGTGAATCTTGAGTTTTTGTTAAATTATTACATTTTTCATATTGTGTAGCGGTTTCTTTTTTTTCATCGGGTACTTCACACATTATATTTTTATTTGATGATATAGGTATGATGTTATGTTTTTTAAATTTACTTGAATTGGCTGCAAGCTTGTGAATTTCGCTTTTTATGATTGTATCAATATCCATAGTTTCATATTTTGGAATATGGTATGTAAGATCGGCAGATGAAAAATTTCTTACCAGTGATTTATAACCTTCTTCGTATATCTTGTTTAAACTATAATTGTGAACTTTAATAATACTGTCATCATATGTACAATCTCGAATTTTATTTGATGTAATATACAACGGATCTTTCTTTATCAGTTCCTCTTCTTGTTCAAATGTTTTAACATATTTATCAAAGGATGTTATATTTGCATCTAAATTTTTATTTTCAAACTTTTTGTTTTCAGATTCCGAACAAGTATTCAGTTTTTGTAGTTCGCTAGCACTTTCAAACGGTTTATTTTTTGAGTTAATTGAACTACTACCTTTATCCGCATCGCAGAGTGGCTGGACCTCATTAAGAGTGAAAGGATGTTTTCCAGAAGGTTTTATAGATTCTGCTGCACTTTCTTTGTGTGCATCGAGATCTTTATATATGCCATTTTTATTTGATGCTACAGGTGTGATATTAGGTGATTGAAAGATAGGAGATTCGTCAAATATGTTATCATCAATATTAAACATTGTAGATCTTGGATTCCGAATAAAGGAATTACGAAATTTATCACTAGTAGATAAATTTGGTAAATACAATTTTAGATGTTTTTCAGATAACTTACGCAATTCACCAGCTCGTACTGTATTAATATTATCATCGGGATTATGCCGCAATTTCAATTCTGACTTTATAGATGCACTTGTTTTAGGTTTTCTCTTTTTAGATTTTGTTATATTATTTATTTTTCTAGAAGGTTTCATCAATTCTACTACACTTTTTTCATTTGCATCATTATCCTCATATTGACTACTTTTGATTATTGATACAGGTTTGATTTTTGATATTTGCAACTTATTGGGGTTGGTTGAAAGCTTGCGTTCATGAGATTCGTCGTCCATAAAATCATTGATACCACTAATTGTTGACCTGGAACTAAAACTTCGATAATCAAAACTTGGGGTATTTGCTACTTCCGATCTATTTTTTCGCTCAAATAAGTTGTCTGATTTTATTTCCTCCTTTTCACCCTCAAATAACTTAAACAATCCATTTTCTTGTACTTTATTTTTGTTAATTTCAATAGTAGACCGATGTCGATTTAAATATTCTGTTAGCGGGTCTTCATTGTCTGATTTTATTTCCTCTTTTTCACCCTCAAATAACTTAAACAATCCATTTTCTTGTACTTTATTTTTTTTAATTTCAATAGTAGACCGATGTCTATTTAAATATTCTGTTAGCGGGTCTTCGTTGTCTGATTTTAGTTCCTCTTTTTCTCGCTCAAATAAGTCAAACAATCCATTTTTTTGTACTTTATTTTTGTTAATTTCAATAGTAGGCCGATGTCTATTTAAATATTCTGTTAGCGGGTCTTCGTTGTCTGATTTTATTTCCTCTTTTTCACCCTCAAATAACTTAAACAATCCATTTTCTTGAGCTTTATTTTTGTTAATTTCAATAGTAGGCCGATGTCTATTAAAATATTCTGTTAGCGGGACTCCGTTGTCTGATTTGATTTCCTCTTTTTCACCCTCAAATAACTTAAACAATTCATTTTCTTGAGCTTTATTTTTGTTAATTTCAATAGTAGGCCGATGTCTATTAAAATATTCTGTTACCGGGACTTCGTTGTCTGATTTGATTTCCTCTTTTTCACCCTCAAATAACTTCAACAATCCATTTTCTTGTACTTTATTTTTGTTAATTTCAATAGTAGGCCGATGTCTTTCTAAATATTCTGTTAGCGGGTCTTCGTTTTCTGATTTTGTTTCCTCTTTTGTTTTTATGCATATATTGTTTACATCTTGAATGATATGTCCTTCATTCTTTTTGTTCTGCAAATCATATTCTAATTTCTGTTTTTGCAGCTTACAATTTTTCAATTTTTTTGATGCCTTCAAAAAATCATTGATAGACATTTGTTTAATTTCATCAACATTATGTTCACCTATGTTTTCCTCCAAAGATAAGACAATTTGCGCTTGTGTTACAATGTCATTCTTAGCTTGAATAATGATGTTATTTACGGTATGATCTAAAAAGTCATTGTTTTTATCTGATGTCTTATTCAAGGCATATTCACTTTTAGAATCATTGTATATTTCTTTATAACATATTTCATTATTTTTATCATTCTCAGCATATTTATTATTTAACTTTGGATCAACTATTAAAATGTTGGCTTTTTCTAATTCACTTTTATTTTCTGATGGATTGTATGGTGCTTCCGCACTTTGTTGATTTATATTTAGAAAACTACATTTATATTTATTGAATTCAGGAGCGATCTTTGGTTTGTCTTTTCCTTTTGTTGACTTATTGTCAGTTATTACAATACTTTCATCATGGTTCAAATTTTTCACAACATCATTCTCAGTTGTAGAAGATAAAACAGTCGATTTTATCGAGTTATTAATTTTAACAAAATTTTTTATCGACGGTAAGGTAGTTTCTTTGTTTATATTACTGTCATAATAATGGTCACTTTTGTCTAATTCTAAAGATATGATGCTAGGTTTTTGCAAATTACTGGACCTATTCAAAAGATCCTGAGTTTCGTTTAACAACATTTCGTTGACATCAATAATTGTTGATTTGGGATTGTTTTTTAGATTATCGACTGGTAACTGAAATATATTATATTTGTCAAATAAATTAAACGATTCCCCATTTTGCACTTTTTTAATATCATCATTTAAGTTATCTTGAATTTTATTTATAGAAACAGACATATCTATATTTAGCAGATCCCCTAATCTGTCTGATTGATTAACGGAATTGTTAATAAATATATTATTTACATCGAAATCATTATTTTTAAGCTTTTGGTTCTCAGTATTAATTTTCTTTAAATTACTTTCAGTGGATGTTTCTAATAACTTAAATAATGTTTCAACATTCGTTTTATTGACTGAAAGGGCTTGACGTTGATTATCTTGCGTTGGCGAGTCAATTTTATTAATTGTTTTATTATTCATAATATAGTTAATACCGCTTTCTGAAATATTTAAGTCTTTATTCTCACTTATATTTGAAATGAGAGGTTGATTGCGTTGCATTTGCAATTCAATATCATTCATCATATCATTGTTTATATCATTTGCATCGTTAAAGAAACACTTTAAGTTTTGGTGCTCACTTTTTGTTATAGGATGTTGCTTATCTTGCAATTGCATTTGCAATTCAATTTCATTAATTGTTTTATTATTCATAATATAGTTAATACCACTTTCTAAAATATGAATGTCTTTATTCTCACTTATAGTTGAAGTGATAGGTTGAGTGTGTTTCATTTGCAATTCAATATCATTCATCATATACTTTTTTATATCATTTGCATCGTTAACAAAACCCTTTAAGTTTTGGTGTTCACTTTTTGTAATAGGATGTTGATTATCTTGCATTTGCAATTCAATTTCATTAATTAATTTATTATTGATTATATAGTTACGACTATTATCTAAAAGGTTACCGTCTTTATTCTCACTTACATTTGAAACAAGAGGTTGATTGCCTTGCATATGCAATTCAATTTCATTCATTTCATTATTAATCATATTGTTCATAACTAAATAGTCATTGAGTGCATCTATTTTTGAATCTGTTTCATTTATAATATTCGGTAAGACAGAATTATATAATTCAGTTGTTTCTTGCTGCTCTAATTTACAGGATTTAGTTTTCAAATATTTCTCTTCAGATGGCGGATCACTATCAATAATACTTTTTTTGCCATGATGAGGAAATATATTATTTGGTTTTGTTTTTTTTTCTATAAAAAAATCATCTTTAACATTTATTTTATTTATTTGCGCTTGCTTTTGTAGCAAATATTTTTTAAATCTCATTTCTGTTCCAATTATTTTTCCCATCTTTGGTCGTTTATAAATATTTGACTTTGGTGTATAAAAAAGTAATCTATTTCCAGTTATTCCTCTAAAAAGTCTGTTTTGTAATGATTCATTCGCTATAGGTTTGAAATTATGTCGTGTCTTTATGGCATCTGCTTTGATAGTGTTATATGAAAATGGCCGCGTCAAGGGGCATTGGTAAACTGTCTTTGATTTAGGTAGTGTTCTTATTAAAGGAATCAGAGCAGAATTTCGAATGGAAGAACTGTGAATTGATTTATTGTTATCATAATTTCTTTGTTTATTAAAATTGGGTAATAATGATATAGTACTTTGGTCGACTGAATAACATTTTTCACTTTTTGAAGAATCTGTTGTCTCGTTGTCATTTATTGTATTATTAACATCCATTTATAGCATAAAAATATCAATTACTAGTGTTACTAAATGCTCACGTAATTTAATTAGTAACTTAACAGTGTTCTTAAAAATATTTTATGTGAGAAAAAAATACGTGCTGAATAAATACAATTGTTGCTCTTTGTATTAGTTATATTTTGAACATAAATATTGATTTTCACAAAGAATGAATCAACAAAAAAATCGATAATGTATAATACTAAACTGATAACCTATAATTGATTACATTATCATATTATAATATATTTCAATTATGTTGATTGTGCCAAGTTTATAACATTTGTGAATGTTACATTAGCAGACCGTCCAACCTATACTTATAGGCTATAGTCTATGCCAAATCACGATATGTGTTGAGTGTGATGTTTCTGCACTGAAATATTGTTTTCAATCCAAGCAAATAGTGAGCAAATTAACCTGAATCATAAACATTATTACATAAATGGATTGTCATTGCTATCACCAGTCGCGCCATACGAACCATTGATTGCATTGCATTTGCGAACTGTCGATTTGTTCAGTTACAAGAGTACTTTTGCTGGGTTGAATTCCTAACACTTTTCATCAAGTTAGCAAGCTGGCAATTGTCTTACTTTTGAGATGTTCTCCTTCCTCACTGTCTATCTTTCTTACCCTTGATAAGGACCGTTCACTGTATACATTGATGACTGGTAGGAAAAGTAAAGTTCGAACGAGGATTAGCAGATACGTATATATGTAATATGTTAATGTTATGCTATCTGTACAAAGTGTGAACAAATCGGGACAAATGGTGTCCCGCTCAGTGTCTCGTCGGGAATCGAGACTTTGTCCTTCAAATCGGGATTGTCCCGCCACATCAAATCAGGAATTTAGCAGAAAGTAGGAAAAACATTCAAAGGCTGGAAAGTGTTGAGACCGGCAAGCTTGTGTGATCCTGACGGTCGGGGGACATACTGCCGATCCTCCAGTCTTACAAAGCAGAATGTTGCGAACCTATGGAAAATGATCGTGGAGGGTCGAGGAAGCGGCATCTGGAGTGTTCCATTGCTCCTACCCGCCATGATGGGAGGTTGGGTCGTTTATGTGAAGCTTGCAGGAAGTGGAGCAAATGTTTGGATTCTGCTTTGTGTTTTCAATGATTAATACAACAAGAACATTAAGCTTTCACTGGAGGGAATCATGAAATGTTGCATCAATAATAAAGAGTGGGAAGCATCATTTTCTCTTGATAAGAATGGATTATTTATTGATTGTTTGAAGATTGATTGTCGCGCATGCCTATAGATAAAGTGTCTACAATAGGATACTACTTCAATTTTTACCTGTTAATAAATAATTAACTACGTTCGTCCGTTAAACTATCACTGTAGATAATTTATTTGCATACATCTTTTTTAATTACAATTATTTCTTGAATTATTAATTCAGGATTAGTTTTACACGATTCGTATGGCCCCTTAAGAACCCTTTAATTTACACATGACCCATTTCAACCGTTTAAATTTGTTATATTATAAACTAAATTAATTATTTCAAATTTTTCTTATAATATATTTAATAAGTAAATGTTTTATTGTTCAAAATGTCTATTTTGTGTTTCAGTGGAATGTTCAAAATGTCTATTTGGTGTTTCAGTGCAGTATTCAAAATGTTTCTAACTATTCAAAGTTTAAAATGTTGACATTAATAATGTATATAATATAAATAATTTTCATTTTGTATACAATTCATAGATATTAGTAGTATAGGAAAGGTCAATTCCAGCACACTTATAAATAGATGTATGAGTTATGTCTAAAAATAGATCATGACTCATACCTATAATAGAATAAAAATAAATACAATAAAAATAGATCATGACCCTTCCCCCACCAAATGTTTAAAATAAAAATAATAAACCCCCTCTAAACCCCCTCTACCCCCTAAAATGTATAAAAATAAATTAAAAAACTACCCCCCCTACCCCCTACCCCCCTACCCCC
>JAUZND010041378.1:0-20937 GCA_034780555.1 Coelogynopora nodosa | reverse complement strand
GTTAGATAAAAGTATTTTAGCCACTGAGTAAAAAAATCAGGGTCATACGTGTTATGGTTCAATCAAAAACTTAATTTATTTGAAAAAAAATGGGCATACAAATCTCTTTATTGGAAGTTGTCGTAAACGATCAACTCAAAAGCAAAACGTCTTCCTCCACGTAAGAAGGGTTAAGGGGCTTGATTAATAATTAACTTTAAGATTAACTATAATGTATATAATAATCATTTATTATTGGATAAAATTAAGGATTAATAAGGGATTAATTCATGTTATTAGGTACAAGTATCTGACTGTTTTACTATAAGAGATACTATCGTAGTGCTCCGCAGCATGAAATATCAACAGTACGTACCTGTTCGTGACTCCAAATATCGCTCCCTTCTCTGGAGTAAATAGAAATTTGGCCACAATGATCTGAATGACGCCGATCAGAAAACTCGTTAATAGGCTAGGCCTAAAAAAAGTAAGGATTTACAATTCATTATAATTAATGAATAATTTGCATTATGCGTTTTAAGAATAATGCAATGAATTATTTATAGTCTAGTTTAGGGTTAAAAAAACATGTAACTCTGTTATCTACCAATTTCAGAATTTTATATTTTAAATTGTATGCACAGTATTAAAAGCTGACAAAAACATAAAAACACCGGCATTTTTTTACAGAATTTTTACAGAATCTTATTCCTGTAAAATATGTTTCTATAAAATGATAGTACTGCTGATGAACGAAGACTCACCAAAGACTATGGAGAAGATCTATCCAGAACTGTCCATATCCATTCATAACCGGGATGACAATCAAGACGGCGGGAACGAAGGTCACCATAAAGAGGCAAAAACCGAAAAAGATGCCGCCTGAAAACAATTCAAAACACAGCACAGAGGTTGGTGCACAGCGTCGACAGCGTTATTAGTGGACAATTATAGCTGTTAGTGTAGCAGTGGATTATTGAAACTTAATAAGCTATTAATTGAGCTAAAGTTAACGTAATAGAACTTAATTAGTGAACTTAATTCAACTTAATAATTGAACTTAATTATTTATATAAACGATTTAAACGGAACGCTTGTAAACATGAAATGTATCGTGATAGGTAATTAACCCTTCGTTCGAGGACATACTTTTAGTAATGCAGTGAATGATTTGAAAGTAATATACAAGTTAACAAGTTATTGAACCAGTAATCAAATTGATATTATTAGAAGTCCTGTTGTATTGTTATTATATAAATATTGATTCTTGATTGCACTTAAATAATACATGACTGAGTAAAAATATATTCAGGAAAAGTATTACTCATAATAACACTATATAATAAATAGCTTAGTTTTTATTGTAAAAATGTTATATAAAAAAGTATAGCTCAGAGTCACAAATAAGCAATAATCAATATTATTTTTATATATTCGTTTTATACGCTTTGCTATATATGAATATGTAACGAATGGCCTCAAAGGATAAACGCACCGTACAATTCAATAAAGTAATACTCCCTACTCATGATATTATGTGATTAATATAATAATATGTAGAAAATTAAGAACAATTAAATAATGGAATAAATAACAGCAGAGAAATAAACGATCAAAAATACGAATCTAGTAAATATAACTCACCAAAGACGAGATAGGCCACCTGATATCCCAAATATATAATGAATCCATGCTGCAATTACAAAATATAATAACAATTGTAAACAATTATAAAGTATCCATAGGTCGCAATATTCTACGCAATGAAATCATGCAACCCGCGTTTTTTATATAAAATAAAAACAAGTGAAATGCAAATACTATATTAGAAGAACAGATGTCTCAGAGTAAATTAATTGTTAAACGATTTATGACTTCAATATATTAAACTCAAGGGCAATTTTCAAACAGAATAAACCGAATTTATGTCAAAGATTATCCTCCTCACTTCACATCTCACTAAAAACCGTTTTTTACGCTTTAGAGTCAATATATGAATTAACATAATCGTGACGGTTGTTATATGAAACATCGACAGGGGAAATTATACACATTATTAATTGAATGGATAATTATAACAAGCTTAATCAAGGAATGTGATAAATTCTGTGTAACAGCCCTGTCAATTTACTAAATCCATGGAAGTACTGTATGTATACCGAGAATCGAATAAACTTGACATGCTACATTAAAATGACAATGTTTGGTTAATGTTATTAGCATCCATAAACCTTACTATAGAACCTTCCCAATTTAGTTTATTATTAAACAAACAACTATTTTTCTTTATAAGAAAATAATATAATTTTATTATTAAAAATCATGGATGATTTCAGAATCGAGTCATTATTATCGATTAGAGGGCTTTAATGATATGAGGCATCTTTAAAAATCAAACACAACATTATGAAATCGGTGCAGATAGCCTATAATGTAATTGCTGGCATTACTTGAGGCGTGCTCCTACCGTTATGTCACCCGGAGATCCATGCTGCGATATGTTGATGATACTTGTGTAGCTTCCACGAGTTACTTCAATCATAATAGTTCTGAATACAATGTGAAAAACAGCAGTATCTGCATTACTATAGATGGATACTATTTTGAGTAAAGTCTACAATGTAGAGCCAGTCCATGCAACATAGAGGGGGTCTTAAAAAGTCTTCTCAAAGATTATGGTTAAACATTACTATTAAAAATTAATGATTTAGAGGCAAATTGCACGAGCCGAGCTGCACGAATGAACCGGTATGTATTGCATAATAGTGGTCCATGTAAAAGAAATCAAAATGTGCTTTCATTGAAGACATGTTAAAAAGCTCATGATATAAATGGCACAAGCAAATAACAACAGCTAGTTTTCCTAATTGTATATTTTTAAAGAAGAGCCACTTTTAGATTGAATGATGATTTTTTTAAACATTTTATACTTATAATATATACTTACGTCACACATTATTTTATGGTTACACATGTGATCAAATAGTCATGAAGAAATCATCACAGTTTGTTATGCATTGTAATTCTATATCTAAAATGCGCTCTTTTTTTAACAAAATAATGCAGAACACTGCAATCAAACTTTTAAAGCTGTTTTCCGTTTTTATAGTCCCTTATATTTATAGTACACAAAAATTCCTGTGAACCAGTAAAAATTATCCAAATCAAAATGACTCTGGTCGGGTACTGTAGGGGCCGGGACTCTCCGAAAAGTGTAAAATATATTATAATATAGACATGGCAGATACTCTGAAAATGGTACTTTCACACACGTTATAATTTATGCACATATACAAATATGTAAATTAAATTACAGATCTTTTAGTGAAAAATTAATATATTTTTTGTATTTTTGTGATATGTTTATGTTATTGTGACATGTTTATGAATATGTTAATTAATTGAATACAGAACAAAACTATCGGAACTAATTTTTAATATATACCAATAGTGCATATATGTATTGTATATTATAAGCCAGGACAGCATTATAAAACATATTTTATGACTCTAACAATATCAGTTATGCAGCTTAACTGTTATAGTTTATAATGTTAATAACATATTCTCATAATAAAAGAAAACACTATATATAGTTCTCTTTAAATAGGACTAAAATTGAGGTAATCCACTTTCTTAGAAGGACAGTCATTAACCCTTCGTCCATGGAGGGGGAAGGGGGGTATATACCATCTTTTTATGAGAAAAGTATTTTTTTGGTTAGATCCTGATTTTTTACTTTTATCTAACTTAAAAATATAAAAAATAGAATTTCGAACATTTTAACATACCAGAGAATATTGTGTTATTATTTAACAATTTTGACCCTCCCCTCCTGGATTTTCTTACTTGCCGATTATAATAGGCGCTAACACTTGCACAATTAATAATAATAAAAAATTTATCGTGAATATATATATATATATATAACTTAAATTTAAAATAATACTCAAATAGCATTTATACTATGTATAGCTAGTAAGTAGTATATAATATAAATATAACAAACTATTGTAGACCAAAAAGAATCAAGTCAATTGGTTGCATTGATCAAAAGTTATAGCATACATGGGTCACTATATAGCACATATGGTTTGTATTCCATAGGTTCCCTAAACTGGAGCTTATGACGTAATCAGATCACAAATTTTTTTTTAAATAGCTTGAAAAGTTGTTAGAAGGTAGCTGTATACCAAATTTCAGCTTAATTGGATGATAGAAAGTTTGTTGTTCCACGGAGCACACCCAAAATAAAGTATGTCCACGGACGAAGGGTTAACAAAGTGGGTGATAATCAACACATTTTTTTAGGGTAAGAAAGTACACCAATTTTTTTAAATTACATCATATCAAAATCAGAACATTTAGATGAGGCAGGCCGGTGTTCTTGTTAAACATAACAACCACATGAGATGTAAATCACACAGACGGGTGCTGTATCCTCACCACACTACAATAAAGCCGCACATCCGAGCACAACACTACCGTGATGCGGCACCCATACCTACCTGTAACGGATGATCATGAGTCCAACACTCACGAAGGAGTACACGAGAGCAATCACTATGGCGACGGTGAGACAGACTGCAAATTGAAAGAAATGGTATTCATGTAATATACAGTATACTACAAAAATAGTGAAGAATAATAGTGATGTAGAGAAATGTAGCTTGAAAAAGATGTCATTATCAAAATATGTAATTAATGGGTTGATTATAATTAGGTATATTTTTATAAAATTTTTGAAATGTCGACAATTTCCTACTATTTTAATTCACTATGGAACCATATTCGACGGTGCGATGGGGAGATTTTTCTGTTTGAGCTATGTTTCGTCCTTTGCAACACTCTTCATCAGACCACACCACATGAATATTGGACTGATAGAGAACCAAATTATGAGACACCCAAACGGAACGGTAGTAGGTCCTGGACACAGCTGCGAGACTGCTATACTGCACATAATCGACATTGTTGCTACAGCTGTTGATGAGGGCAAAAATTATCCTGATAATAGCACTCGACCTGTCAGCAGAATTCGACACCATAAATAGAAATAGACTAATAAAGTAACTATATAGAACCAAGTCGGCATTGAAGACACAGATCTGAAGCTTCTAAATTAATACTTCGAATACAGGAGACAAAGAAAAATAATTAACGGAAACCGTAGTGCAGAACAGAATGTAGAACACAGAGTACCCCAGGGAAGTGTGCTGGGACTTCTCCTATACACACTTTATATTCTAGATTATAGTAATTCACAAACAACAGAAGCACAGAGGGACTGAACCTCGTGCAATACGATGCAATTGAAGTGCTTGGAATAACCATAGACCCGTCACTAACGCGGGTAAACTACTGTGAAAAAACACTCAATAAAGTCTTTATCGACACCAAATCTCTACGACGAATTGCACACAGTACCTTTCAAGAAAAGATAACGAACTCCTTGCAAAAACGCTGTCAATCTCTCACTTCACCTACTGCCAAACAGCTGCACTGCTACAGACCTACTTGATCGGGGGTTCAAAGCTACAGCGAGAGTCGCTACTTCAAAAGCACTTGACGTACTCAAATCGCCAACGCTGGAAACTACGAGGAAAAAAGCCAGACGAAAGATAGCAGCACAAGTATGGTCGACCAGTTACTCATAAGCACCCCGCAACTGCATACCTTTGACGACAAGAATTGGGGAGACGCTGGTAGCAATCGAGACCAGAAGCGCGACCAGTGGTGACTTGCGCACGAGCATTGCTCATACGAAATTCGGGGAACAGGCATTTCGTTTCTGGGCCCCAAGAAAGTTCAACCATAACTAATAAATGATGACTACTACATATTCTTTGTGTACTTCTATTTACTATTGTATACTATTGCCCATTTTCTAATACTGCACACTTGTGTAAGCATTAGGATAAACCTTATTAACATTATTATTATCTAATCTGGTTATTTTGTATCAATGGATATAGATTTTAGTCATAGTCAGATTTGGTGCAAATAGCACACGATATTCAGTATCGTGCAGGTATATTTAAAACGGAAACAGGATATGATATTAAAAGGGTAACTTACTCAACAGAACATAGTAATGATAGTAAAAAATGGCAGGCAAGGCTATCCAGACCTCCTCGAGGAAGACTACCGGCTTAGCGCTGATGTTGATGGCAACAAGTCGGGCAAATATCGCGCCAATATTGCGGTCGTCTTGCCCTATTATCTGGTTAGAGGAGTGCCAAAACAAGCGGAACTCTTTGTACATCATGTGGCTGAAGGAGACGGTCATCTGCAGAGGTGACCGGGTGGTTCAGTTAACTTATAGGCCCCTAGTTACAGGTATCATATCTGTGCAAGATATTTCGGTCAAGCTTTCCATTAAAGGGCTGATGTTTTAGTTCGAACTTACTTCAATTATATTGTGATCTGCATAACGTGCATTTAGAAGAGATATATTACTTTTTACTTTTACAAATTTTTCTTCTTTCACATGCCGCATTTTATGCATGTATATATTTATAATTTTGCTGATTTTTAGGTGTATATACATCATTTAATATAAATCGTATTACCGATGTATAATTTAATAAATAATATTCTGTCTATCAAAGGACATATATTTATAATTTTATAATGTATTATATTATAATGAGTATATCATTTATACAGAGCAAAATAACCCGTAAAAAACCATTCCAATTACTCGAAAAAAAATCACACGGCCATATTTAACTGTGAAAAGCATTATATAAACTTACTGAAAACAGTATTTCTTAATTGATACGAATAATTAATCAATTGATAGCTCAGTGGCCAATAATACTTTGATTATAAAAAAATTCACTTTTAGTTTTTTGGGTTAAGGATGTGCCCACTTGATGGGAATTTAGTTTTAAGCAATATATGACAGACTTAAAAATATGTCTAGCCATTATCATGCTAATAAATATTTATTTTATAATTAAATAAAACGATCTTATCAAATTATAAATAATTCATAGCGTTATTAAAATAATATTAGATAAAGGAATAATGCATTACGATGGATAGGTGAAAACTATTGTAGAAGATGCATTACTATATTTTACCATATTTTTAATATACAGTATGTATACTTAGGCCTATAGTACATATCTTCTAAATAATAATAAAGTATTAATGGGTATTTTGGCCATGTCTTTCACCGACGAGTTATAGATGCCACAATTACAATAATTTTGTTTGTTGACCATCGGTTCTATAAGTGACAATTAGACGGTATAACAATTTGCTTTAGAATAACTTTTCTTACTGGTTTAACGGGTTCTTAACCCTAGGACGGGCAACGCGTGATTTTAAAAATCACACTTTACATTTTAATCCATATTTTATGCTATAAGTAGTTGGTGGCGTTGTTATTCGCTGACAATTACTCAAATACTGTTTATAATGAGGATTATTGATAAACAGCACTTGGGTAGTAGTATTATAAATTCTATAATAATTTATAATCAGATAATAATCTAGCCACTAGTTATGATTAGAGCATATTACTAATTATCGAAGTTGTATGTAATAATTGCCAGTGAAAACTTTTGTAAACTTCTGAAATTTGTAAACTTATTTCTAATAAAAACTTTATTTTTTATAAATAAAGAATTAGTGGATTAACATCTATTTCTTTCTGTCATAATTATATACTTATCATTGATTTATTGATTTATCATAAATTTATTGATTTATCATTTATTTATTGATTATTTATCGATTATCATAATAGTATAAATATCATAATATCAATACCGATCCTATTTACAGTCATATAAATAAAAGTCACAGTCTTAAATAAATTGTTCAGGTGTGATTTTAATAATCACACGTTGCACTGGTTAGGCTATGTCAGTTGTTACATGTCCTAGGGTTAACTGTTTCACCCAAAGAACTTACATAAATGTTATTTGAGTTCTTTGGTTTCGACTATAAGTAGAAATTAGCCCACGCGTAATATTATCACTAGGAACTGTAATGCCGTCGTTAAAAGGTTATTCGATTGAGCAAAAAAGGGTTAGGGCCGCTTCTGAAATGCAGTTTTCTAATTTCAAACAAAAAGATTTAACCGTTTATCCTAATTGTAACAGCATATTAGTATATAATACTACTATAGTTGTAAAAATAGCGAAAAGTATTGTTAATACTTCACAAATATTCTTCAATTTTTACTTGTAGGAAACACGTTAAAGAAACTGCGATCTGAGGCCATAGCAACCACCCAGAGACGAACCTCCGTCTATACTTGTTCTATTATATATTTTATCAAAACCTGAACAATTTTTTTTATTTCTGTGGGTCATTCTGAACCACTTTCCCATCCCTCCCACTTCCCCCACGGTTAGATGTGCATTTCTAGCGTTCACAACAGCTGCTGTATGTAATATAACAAACCAAGATATGCCTGTATTCTTTGTTTACCCTATATAGTAGAGAGTGAAAGCAAATCCATAGCTACGGCAGGAACTGTACGACTCTGATAGATTGAGCCTGCCGCGAGAAAAGTAAATAGAGTTTACAAATTGAACAATTTGTTATTGACACCATTTTCAAATATGTCTCAAAACCTACAGCACGCACAATAATTTGGCCAGAGAAGAGTAAATATTTAAAATAAAAATCAACTGCAATGTATCACACTTGCATACGACAGAAAACTCTTGGATTGTAACGGAAAGATATATTAATTCTAAGTACCATAGATGCAATGTTTTATAAAAAACACTAAACTGTAAATGGAAAGAGCACACATATTATTCTACGAAGATTATTTTACTAATTAACAAGGTATCAATTAACAGTTTAGCTATTTAGGGATAACATAGTATACGTTGGACTTGAAATTAAGACAGTTTTGAGTTACGATCTAATGACCAATGCATATTAATGGGAAAAAAACAACTCACCCCGTAGAGAATGACAATAATGAAGGCCATCGTGGCTAGAAATTGCGGTGAATACTTGAATCCTAAATTTATAAAAAAGAAAATGGGTAAAGTGAATTATGCTTATATATTTTCCTCATTTTTTGAGCTACAGTATAGTCCTATATTACAAGAACATTATGTACTTTGTTTATGAGAACTAAATATTAATGAATACATATAAAATATAGTTTAGATTCAAACAATATGTTCTATTTGTTGCTAGCAAGGATTCAACAAGATACAAATATAATATATCAACCTACAATTTCAACTTGTAATGATAACAGTCACAATTAACCCTAGCAGGTCTAATATAGGCGAACATTTTGAAGCTTGATTAGCAAGAGGTGAGGGTCAAACTGACCCAGAAGAATTTTATCTAACAATTTAGTATAGTATGATGTCGTTTTTAAACGTGATGCCAATAATACTTAATTAGCTGTCTATATTTAACGACAAAGATCAGCTAATTATAATGAATTAGATGGAAGGAAAATGGAGTAAAACATTTTTTTAAATCCTATTTTTGATAATTATAGTTTACAGCAATTAAGTATGTAAGAATGTAAGTAATTAAGCTTCAGCCAGTGACATCAGATTAAAACAAAATGTTTAATATATGTAGTATATATTGCAATCACCCTCTTTCAAAGTTCCGAATTGCCTAAAACAGAATTATTTAATATTTCATTAAACAAATGCTTATAAGCATTATAGCCTATCGCACAAACAAGAAAATTCATTATACTTCCACCACATGGGAGTATTGTTAGTATTATATAACAATAATATATATTCCTGCACAAACTATAACGTAGGTAAACATTATTGAGTGAAATCGCCTAATATCTTAACAGCATAGCAACAGGCGGCAAGTATAATACTCTGTTTGTATAAAAGAATGGGAGTAATGTAAACAGTCACCTTTTTTATTGCAAGTTATGACGATAAAAGAATTTTAGCTAGGATAATCGATAGTTTCGTTGTTTTAAAACGGGTTGAAGAGATCGGGCTAATCTTCCGTATAATTCTGACAAAAATGTATACCTCGGTTGTCTTACATGTCTGACCATTCAGGCATTGGCGCAGAATGAATTAGAAGTATGCCTAAATTCTTCACAATTCATAAATTTTATGACAATGATTTCCGTACTTAAGTAAACTTATGCAGCACTCGTGGCAGAAAAAATCAATAAGATTATAAAAATACATAACCTTAATATGAAAAACTAAATAAAACTAATTTTAAAAAGGGTATTATATAGTTTCTACTAAGATAATTATTATCCAAAATATGAGTACACACGGGCATGATTAAATAATGTTTAGAAAATTAAATATAGTTAAATCTGATGATTCCATAATAATTAAATACAATTAAGTATGGATCTAGATCAGTTCTGAGTGCTAAAAAGAAAAAGAATTTTAACATTTAATTTAATGGATTCATAATTATATAAAAAAGAATAACTAATAAAATAATTATAGTTATTATATATTCGATCGTAAATTATTTGAATTGTAAAATATTAATAGCAAACGCGGCAACAAGGGCCTACCTGCAATTTTCCGATATTTTGCACTTTTCAATTTCAACTTCAGACGTGTTAATCTTGAGATTTTGATATCAGTTCTGAAAAAAGTGAAATTTATTAAATATAAAATGTCAAAGCACCTTTACGTTACCTTCAATCACATGTTTACTATTGTTAACAACTACCATTTATCGTGTTGCTTCAAATAATGAGTTAAATTATTCCGATAATAATTATCTAAATTTCACAAATAAAATGCATTCTATTAGTTCGGTCAATCGACGCAAAACAAATGGGCGAAAAATAGGGTAGAAAAACATATTGAAAGGTCAGCGAGTCATATCCTCCACTGATGTCATGGTTATAGTGTCATATCCTCCAGTGATGTCAACAATTACTGCTAAATTGAGTCATAACTTTATGAATGACGTAATCAGGAGCTATGGTTACAGTGAGTTATCATTTTCAATGACGTAATCAGGAGCTATGGTTACAGTGAGTCATCATTTTTAGTAACGTCATCAGGAGCTATGGTTACAATGAGTCATCCTTTTTCAATGAGATCATCTGTTCTGGATCCATGGTAACAATGAGTCATAGTATCAAATGAAAATCATCCGAAGTTAGTTCTGGTTTAAATGAATCAATATTTTTATACAAACATTGAACTATGGAAGAATGAACCATGGAATAAGTCATGCCTAAAATAAAATAATTTATAAACATAAAAACAACTGACATAAAAATTAAAGCAAAGAACAGATAGGTGGTCACTTACTTCCACCTTTTTCGCTGAAATAGTAGATTGACATAAGTTTGGGCATCGGAAAGAGTTTGATACCTTTTGGAGCTGGTAAGGCACGACTGGCCACCTATGGACAAACGGATACTCTGATAGACAAATATTGCTGTGAGAGACAGCACGGACACAGCCGAGGGAAGAGACTTGAAGAACTCGACCACCATCAAATCGTTGGATAAGTTCTGAAGTTTGGGCAAGAGAGACAGAGAGCGTAAGTATGTGTGAGCATGTACACAGAGCAGACAAAGGAATAAGAAGAATAAACACAGCATACTGTATTTAACATTTTGAAAGTATTATATTAGTATGTATAGTAGGATAACGCATCTGTATTTAACTAAATTTACTATCTGGCAAGAAGCACAAAAGCTCAATAAACAATCGTTTTTATTATCGATAAATTCTCATTAAAGTTAAATCCACAAAGATTAAGGCTTACAAACAGGTTACTCAAGATTATCAAAGTACATTACTATTAACATCATTCTATTATTTCTTCACAGGGCGTATCCAAGGGGTAGGTTATCCACAGTTTCAACTCTGTATCTGAACGATCCACATGAGTAACTTTCTCATCCTATTCCTACATTTTTCTCCAGCTTAATCGTTGATGGAATTTTCCATTTATTTCCAGAATTTATGGATGTTTACGAAAATCAAATACATGCTTTCTTTACATGTCTAAACTCTGTATATATCTTTTTGCCGTTCTAATTCTTATTGCTGTATTTTGGTCAGTATTTCGACACTCCATTGGATTCCCAAATATCGAGAAATCCATTGCATCTGTATTTCGCAGTATGTATTCAGGCTAATCAAAAGTATTCAATCATAAATTTTTACATGAAACGTATAATCGACAAGCGAACCTACACATAATTGAATCTACACTCACAAGATAGCAGATGAAGAGGTGACAGTAGTTGGAGAGGATGAAGCAGGCGTATATAGCCGTGTAGATGGCACCAAGGATCGTGATTGCGATTCGCCGCTGAGTGAAGGCGGCGAAGAATGGGAAACAGGAGCAGCCCATGATGACCATTGTCACCAATTTGAATAATTCTGTTCAATAAAGGATATAGACCCAGGATTTAGAGCCTCAAAGTTTAATTTTAGACTTAGTAGTTAGACCAAGTATACGTTTTAAACATTTATTTACAAGATAAAATGAAGAGATTAAGCACGGAGGGGAGGTCTGTTATGTTTGATAACTCCGTACTACGTTTCCAATTGTGCATGATATACTCTCATGTAAAAGAGGATAAAAGTGGAGATAGTATAATATACAAAATTGAGAAACACCAAGTAACAGTATTTTCCGAATTAAAATAAACAATTTAAAAGGAAGAAAGTGAGCTGTAAAAAAGAAGTATCTAAAGAAAATGAAGCTCCTTCAATGTAAGAAATGTTCTTTTTAGATGATGGACTATCAAAAGAATAAATTGCATACTGCGCACATAGTATTACAATTTAGTAAAAGGTTCATCAAAGCAGGAGAAAAAGTGAAATATGAAGCGAGAAGACAGGCAATGATTTGGAAACATGATAAAACATAAATCAGCTCTTCGTTTAGTGCAATCAGACAAGTGATCGTTGGCTGAGCATGCTTTTCATTTGAGTCATGAGTCATCGCATCAACTTTGATTCTTGTGATGGAATCTGACAATATCAAAAATGCTAATTGTCATAAAAAATGGTCATCAATAAAATCTTAATAAAAGATGTGACACATTTGTCATTAAATTCGGAGCGGCCAAAATGAAAAAAAAATCGCATTGGGAGAAAACAATCGCACCTCATTAACCTTATATAACCTGACGTTTTTTAATAGTACAGTGTATATATTTGTTAATTTCAGCACCAATATTTTAAAAACTGATAAAACTGTTTGAAAAACATGTATAATTATTAAAATTAATAAATGAACGCATAACAAGAATTTGCATAAAATTAAAACATGCTGTATGACGTTTATGTATGTAAATCAATTTAATTTTCTAATTTTTGGTAGTTTTCCCAGGATAGCTGAGTCACGCTGCTGTATTAACTTTGCCGATTCTTCTGCAGCTCGTTTGATACATCGTTTTAATGAGTCGTTCACTGCCGCCTTTCTTTTAGCTTCCAACCCAGCTTTGTCGATAGAAATGGTCTCAAATAGCTTTTTGCTAGAAGGGAATTTCTTCGTGTATCAATATTTGAATTTTAAGAAAAATATGAGTGAAAAACAAATTTATCTAAAATTTCGTTACTGTAAAATATGCAGTATAGATATATAAAAAAAACTAACAATTTAAATCGAAGAGAATTGTAAAAAAATTGCAAAATCGCAAAAAACAGCAATGCGATTAAAATCGCAGCTGCTGGCAACACTGTATACTCTTCTTCTCCTTTTGTCTCCTGTCTTGATAAACATGTAGAAATAATGTATATATTTTTTGTCGTGAAATGGTGTTTGTAAAACAGTTTAAATTATTATGCCAAATTAAGTTCAATTGACACAAACGAATAATTACATCAACTTTATATATATATATATGCATGCAAACACAGGTCATATTATAAAAGAAACATTGAAAGCGTTTTCCCTTATTAATTAGAAACAAATGGAATAGTATATATATGTTACTTAAATAAGCAAGTATATATATGTTTATTACCGATCATAACTACATTAAAACACTCATATAAGTATTCGCCTGCAATATACTAAACAAGTAACAAAACGTTGAAGACATCGAATAATATTAGTTCCATTTATAGCTTGTAATTTTTTAAAGTTTATTAGGCTAGATATAATGTGATATGCATATATACAGCAAGTGCATTATTACACGCAAATATTAGGCTATTTATTTATGTCTTATTTGAGATAGGCAGCTATACTTGTGTCAATAATAGACGTAAAAATTAAGGGTAAGTTTGCATATCACATACTTTATAATACAATAGTATATGGTGAAAGAAATTGAAAAGTCACTTCAAATTGCAAAATAAAATTTATAGTTTTAAATCCGGAGGAATAAAAAAGTATTTCTAAGATAGGCAATAAAATAAGTCACAAAGGATTAAGGAACAATGGCAATTTAAATAACGTAAATTGTTAAAAACATTATAATAATATATTTTTTATACAGTGTCATAATTTAATTTTAATAAGTGTATTTATTTATTTATACACCAATTGTAGAATATTACGATAATACTAGAATCAGTTAAATAATTAATTAAAATTAGTAATGAAGCATACAATTTGTTTATTTCAGAATTATTTTAAATGTATAAGTATATCGACCATTTAAATCGACATTCTAAAATCCCTTCCATTTGCTTTTCTTAGCTACTTTTGTATTGACGACCTTGAAATATAAAAGGTTAAATTTCCTCCGGATTTGTCCCCCTGTTTTAAGTTACAACCAAAAATAAAATCGTCAACCGTCTTGATGCCCCCAATAAATGTTGGCACAATGAAATGCTCCAGCAGCCAGCTCACTTATGGCCCACTTCGGCCATCCTATCTGATAGTAGGAGATCACGGCCTTGACTTCTGTGATTGGACCGGTGAAAATGTTGAACACTACATTGGCATACGCGGCGTAGATAATGACGAGGACGAGCAAGTGGGTCTTATTGTCCAGAAAGTTCAGTGGACTGAAAAGAAGAAAACGAATAATTATCGCAATTGGTAACAAAGATTATTTTATTAATTGTAAAATATTGTTATATAAAGAGGAGTCAGATTAAATAGTTTATATGTCAAAGTAGTCGCGAGAGAATTGTACATATTAAAAGTGTAGAACGCTTTAAGAAATAGTTTCATTTACGTTTTCACAATAAAAAAATGCTATTTTGTCTTAGGTCAAGGAAACTAAAGTACACAAATCCTTTGAGGGTAGAGGTGCGCATGAGCCTACATTAACACGCCAGGACGGCCACCCCAGCACCCCAAACAGGAACTTTGACGGCGAATCAGAAAGGAACTGATGATGAGAAATATCACCTGCAACAGAATGGCAATAGTCCGTTTTAAGGTATAATGTATATCGCTGCCACAAGGTCTAAGTGGCCTAAGCGCCATTTTTCGAAAATTGATTTTTTTCATAATTATTATCAATATTATATGGTCTAACGTGTGTACAAGTTTTGGAGCGATATCTTTTTTCTATTTATAAACAGTTAATATGTTGTAAGCGACAATTTCTGGTTGAACTCCTACCAGGACTATTTGTTGTAAGCGACAGTATTTTTGTTGTATGCGACATTATGGATGAATAGAATAAAGTATATTGTTTGCAAGCCCTATTATTTTGGAATTAATACGACAATTGTATTTTTTATAACTTAAAATAGAAATCTAAGTGTTAAAAATTAAAGTAGTTTTTTGCTTCTCCTGAACAAAATTTAAATGGCGCTTAGGCCACTTAGACCTTGTGGCAGCGATATGTTGCGATATATATTACTAAATACAGATGAAATTATAATAAAAATTAGAGTTTGAAATGATTTGGCGGAATTTGGAAGTATAATCCATTTCACAGATGAATATTCTCTTAAAAGTTCAAATTGTCATTAATATAAAAAATATTGTGCGGTAAAGCTGCATTTTTAATAGATTATATCAAAACATTTTACTACATTATTAAGTATTATTATACAAATTAACATTATATATAATAATATAAACAGTATTTTGAAAACAATTATATAAATATTAATGCTATTATTATAATAAAATATAATTATATATAAATAATAATTTTAAAAATTACTATGTATTTCATATATTTAAAAAAATGTATACGAATGTCAATTCCATGCAATGCAATAATTAGGGTCTGGGCGATTAATAATTCACCTTTAATACCTGAATATTAAATTTATAAAATATAAAAAATATTAAAATGATATCCTCTGACTAATATATATAAGACAGATCACGTATAAATATCCCTCAATTATAGTACTCGATTATGCAATTATTATGCTTGATTTCATCTTACATTTATAATAATATACAAAATTACCTTTTAGAGATATACTTTGTATTGTTCAGGAATAAAATAGAATAACTTTTAACATAGTGGATTAATGTTACAATCAGAGGGATATTGGAAACAAACAAAGTTAACTAAACCAACTGTTCCACTTACCGCAAAAATAAATAAAAACCAAGGAATTATTTCATAGTCAATTAAGTTATCCAAACATTTATTCACCGTTTGGCTGAAGAAGAAAAAATTAAGTACTAAATTCAATTAAGTGTGTTGGTGAATTGAAACAACTGCTACAAAATAATAGTATGTAATTAATACAACTGTGTTGTCCAACATATCGATTAGATATGACGAACAATGTACAGTATAATAATAGTGTATTGTTTAAAAATGTGCCATTAAAACATCCTTTACAAAATTAAAATGATTATACAGCTTTCTGATTGGAGCAATTGATACTCTGCATGATAAACAATACACTTAAATACTATGTAAAAGGTTAAACGAAGTATGACTAAGAATTTCAATTGTTACAAACAAAAACAAAACAAAGAAGCCTACAAAAGGGGTTGGAACAATTAAAGTTCAATACTTACTATAGAACTGAATAACGAGCTATAATATAAAAAAAACTGATTGCCTATAATTGTAATAAATAAACTATAGCAGGTTGGTAGTAAAGAACATCATAGTAGAATTATGTGAATTACATCATAGCATTATCGATCTCACCAAAAATACATATATTAAAAAAGAGATAATGGCATTTAAATGTTATGACTCAAATAAGATATGCAATGATTTCAAATAGTAAAAATGTGTTTCATATAAATTATTGGATTATTGACAATACGGTAGATTTTTCCTTATAATATTGTACTTATATTACAAAATAGACAACTTAATTAACTTCTTTTTTTAAATTTTAAACGATATAACTTTGTATAATTTCGCCAAAAAGGTATAAATAATATGAACCTCACTTACATGTTTATAGTAATATCTCAATAAATTCTTGCTTAATTTAATTTACATTGGGCTAAACTATATTAACACCATTGTTTACATTTAAAGAAGCTCTTTTACACCGATATTGTAAAAATATCTCAGCAAATGTTTTGCATTCAAGAGCATGCATAGGGATAAAAATTGAACATATTATTATTTATCATTCGTCAGTTATTACAAGACACAGGAAAAACATTATTGTGTTGCTCAATAATTGGCTGAAGTTGGGAAATTATTATTTTAAATATTCAAATTAATTTTCATTTCCATTAGAGTTAGACGATTTCATGAAAATCATTCTGCAAAAAATATCAGCTTTCGTTAAACAAAATACACTAGCCTTTTACAAAAATAATTAATATAAAATCCTGATTTTTTTAATTTTTAACTAACTGAAATGTATTATGTAAATGCCAACAAGTAAACTAACATTTTTGTTATGCTTATACAAAATAATAACTACATATATAATGGACGTGATTAGTTCATTTTCTGTAGAAGTTATAACATTTAAAAAGTGTGCCAACTTACAAAAAGTATATTGCTTATAACTAACCTTATTTTATAAAATAATAAAATATTCAATAATATCCATTGTAAAACTAACTTACTTATATTTAATTTCTTCAGTTGGTTTTGAAAATTCATACAATTGTCCAAAAATGTCAAGAAACAGAGAAGATGAAGACATCACTATGTTTTACAACTAAAAACAATACATTATGTGAACTGATAGAAGTAGAACAGATTAGTTATCACTGTTTCAGTAAAAAAAAACATTATTATTAATAAAATGAAACAAAATATAAATATATATATATATAAGTATACATACATGGTGTCCCACAAATAATGTTACATATTGTAATCATGTAGCCCTGTCCATGTGTAATTGCATGTAAATGTGTATTAAATGTGATGTTGATAACTTTGAACATTTATTATGAGTTGGTTGATGCATGTTTCTATCCTAAAATATATAAGAGTGTAACATTACTTTTGAGACACTCTACATATCAATAAATATTAAAATAATGTAACAAATAGATGCCATACTCTAACCATATTGTTATCTTTGAACATTTAAATTTTGTTGTGTCATAATAATATTATACTTTGAATAATGTATATAAATTGTAACACATATATTATCTATTTTAATGGTAAGGTAAATTTTATAAATAGACTGCGTCATAATTCAAATACATTTGTGAATAATACAAATTGTCATGCTATATAATAATTTATGTCTAAACAAAGTATATTAAAAACGATGTAATTTCAGCTGGCATTGAAATCTAATATTTAGTTTTGAAACTCAAAAAAATTGTAAAATTTATGTCAAAGTTACAGTATTTTATTATAATTGCAATTTGTATTATGTGAATAGTCTATCATGTGTGTGTTTAGTTCATGTCATAAACTAAATTATAGATAATCAACAAGTGACTTTATGCTAATGATATGTAAAAGTTAATAAAATGTGCTTTAATATGATAAATTCGACAAAAACCTATTTTAAAGTAATCCTGTTTTACCATAGATATTTACCTATTGCTATTTAATATATCAAATGAAAAGAAGAGTATTTTAATACAAATTATTATAAGAGAGATAATGCTTAATTTTTTTTTAATAAATCTTTTTTATTAGTAGAATTCATATTTTTCATTCAAATAATATTATCAAAAAAAATTAAATAACTATGCTTAAACTCCATAATATATATATATATATATATATCTATATATAGTAACATATATATTCAAATGATAGATTAGGCTAAACAGTATATATTATACAGAATAATATGTCCATGTAATTAAGGTGAACTTATTTGAAATGTATTGCCTGCAATAATTATAAACAATTTATATATAATTTTAAATTATACTAGGCCAATGCATAATTAATTCCATTTTAATTTACAATCAACTGGTGAAAGGAGATGCTTCAATAATTTAATTTTAATGTATCAAAACAAATAATTAATAATTATTCCACAATATCTCAATATAGATATCTTGTTTATAACAGTTTTGAAGATATTTTACTTCTATGGGCCAAGCAGTATTTCATACCAATCTTTTTGTGATGCTATCAATCAAGCTTCTTTGGTACTTCCAAAACATTAACCAATTTTAAAAAACATGTTTCTATCTGGTAGTCTAACACAGTCATCAATGCTGACAGTCAAATTAGTCAGTGCCCCTATTCTTTGTTTGGCTATGATAATGTTACTGTGAAACAGGAAGCTCTCTTGCTCTCTAACGCCTATGCCACACGAATTGAAGCTCTCAGCAACCAAATTGTCACTGATATTCAGCATACCTCTGAACAGAGTAACCCAAAGCTATGTGTGGTGTACCACTATAACTTACTCATTGGTTGTAAAACCCAACCCTTTACAGTTATCACTTATAACTTATATACAGAGTGTAAAGCTATCATTACTGATAACTACAGTAAAGTTTCAAATAACATATCTCATTAATCTCCCCCTTCCCCCAATACCAAATTTTGATCTTTTTGATACAAATAATTTCAAATTGTGGACATATTACAAAATAAAACTTTGGTGCACCTCTGTCTCTGCCTTCAGTCTGGACAATATTACTGCCAGGGTGTTTATGCTAACTCAGTTCACTCAGTTTATGAATATATATTGTCTTCTGTTTATTATCACTTTTGCTTTAAATATGCTTTTTACTTGTTGAACAAGATTCTTCTCATCATGGTGTTTTAAATGTTTCCTTAACTAATTATTGCTTCTTATCAACATCACTATTCCTGTAACTTTCACACAGACCATACAAATTAGTTTTTTTGGCAATGGAATATGATATTTATATATCTGAAAAGAATAACATAGTTAAAAAATTAAAAAAATCTAGAACTATGACAAAAAATTAAAATTCAATTTTTATATATATAACTTATTTATATAATATATATATAAGATTGTGTTTAATTTGTTTTTGCCTTCTATGTTAGTGTTACAGTATCTAACATATGTGAAGTATTTATTTTATTCATAGTTCCTTAGTTTGTTCCCTAGTTATGTAATTGTAAAAATTATTAATTTTTATTGTACAAATGTAAATTTTAAAATATAATTCATTGCCTAAAACTTAATAAATCCTTAAAACTATATCCTGCTTAAATTGAGGTACCAAATAAGTTGATTGAGAATGGATAAGGATATGGTGATGGAAAAACAGAAGATGGAGGCCATTCAGCTTAAAATAAAACCATTTCAGTTATAGTATAAACTCCTAAAAAATATTTTAAAAATGTAATTGAATGATTTGCAAAAACAGTAATTGAAAAAAGTTTTAATGTATTAATTAAATAAATCTATATTGAATAATATTTGCTTTTAGTGACTTAGGAACGTATATTATTGAAGCATTGCTAACTTAATAGCCTGATTAACTATGTAAGTAACTAACTAGTTAGTAATGTATTTTTGAAACAAATATTAGTTAGCAGTCTCTAATACATGATGGTGATGTGGATCATATCAGCTCAGGCATGTGATTCGCAAGTTTTCAAAAACCAGAAAAAGTACCCAAAACTTTCATGGCGAGCGGATTTTAGACTTTAGAATGCATTTCCTGGCATCTCAGACAAAGCTTACGGATATTAAAGTATGCTTAAATCATGTG
>JAUZND010041367.1:0-20939 GCA_034780555.1 Coelogynopora nodosa | reverse complement strand
ATAAAATACTGTTAACTTTTTACTACTACTTTTAAGCTATGTAGGGAAATAGTAGTGTACCTCTATCTCGTTACAGAAATTTTTTAACAAAAAAATAACTGCACCACTGTAATCAGGGACATTTTATTAGTATATTACTTAATTAATCTCAAGTGCATACACTAATTTTTCAGCGTGGAATCTAGCTGTCTATCTTACTCTATGATTTCGGCAATAATGCAGGTTTGTTCGACATCCCTCTGTAAAATACGTTATCGGGCGTCATTGGACCGATATCACTTTGATGACGAATTTTACATTTACAATTACTAACTATAATTAGCTTTAAGCATTCTGAATTAGAGCTTTGCACTTTTTAAAATATTAATTAAAATATATAAATTACAATATAAAATACAGACACTTTATAAAATGTTACATAATAATAACTGGTGCGGCACATAAAAAAATACTGTTATATACGCATATGGTTGCAAATATGGCCACTAATACTCACTTCCATGAAGCAAATAAGTATATATATTTTTTTGTAATTAATATATTGTAATATGTTTGAAATATACGCATTAAATTAAAATCTGGCCAAGCGTATATTATTATTACGCATTACTTCGAGATCACCAGAAAATTTCCATATCGGAATAAAGAAACGCCACTCCTATTATACCAAATGAGGGGTTAGAGTTTATGGTAAAATGTGAATATTTAACTAATTAAAATGCTATTGTTTTACACTATATAAAATCCTAAATTATAAAGTTTAAATCCTTAAAACCATGAAATTAAAATTCTGCCGTACAATCCTAAAATCGTAAAGTTTCATCCCCTATAATTATAAATAAAATAAGTTTAACTCTAAAAGTCTAAATTTTAAAGGTTTGATTACATAAAATAATAAAATCCTCAAACGTTTATCCCTATATATATGGTATAAAATGTTAAAATCAAAAGTTTAATTCAAAAATTAATTTCTAATCGTGTGTAAACGTCTATCAACAAAATCTAATTATACAAATATATTATATATAAATTATATAGACAGTTTATAGATACCATATCCTAATTTCTTTATACTTTTAAGAAATGTTTTGTAAGATATATATATCACGACTGCATTAATCTTTATTTATTTACAGATCATATATTATATAGCCATTTATCATGATTGACAAAAACTTATAAAATCTGGTGAACCAGGAGTAGAATATATATGTCTAAGAATTATATTCTATTCTTTGAAACCACCATCCATTATAAGATACTTTGTTCGTTTTTGGCTGACTTATCAAACACATAACTTTGCTACGAAACCAAAGAGAACAATCCATATAATGTCCAGCTCCTCTCTACATGAAAGAAAGTTGTTGAAAATGGAAACTTAACGAAACCTGAAATATAAGGTAGAACAATACAAAGGCATATGTACGGAGACGTTCTTAATTGTAACTGTGCAGATCATACAGTGTGATCAACCCAAAGGAGTGGACGTTAATTAAAAAAATATTATTGCCAATGAATTTATCTGGCGAATATGTACTTAACCCAATGAATGCGCAACAAAACGGCCTTCAACATTTATAATGTCTCTCTGCTTAGATGTAGTTGATATCTAGTTGACCTCATTCTCATCCAGATCCACAAAAGTTATTATTTATTTTTTCTACCTTTATCTTTTGCATATATATATGTTTTACAGTAATATAGATATTTATGCACAAAATAAAAGTTGATGATATTACAACAGATATATAATATATTTTTAAATGTCAGTCATGGCGACAGAAGTTAAATTTTAACTGGTACTACAGAACTTCACATAAGCGAGTAATAAAAAAGTTAGTTAGACGCATTAAATACGAATTTGGTTTATATGCTGGGAACTTATATCGGTCCGAATTTTGAGTGAATAGAAAAGTTATAACTTCGAATAAACAGAGGTAGATATTTATTATTTGTAATAATAATCAAGGAATCATCAGGCAATATCAATGCACTTTTATATCAATAATAAATGTGTTATGTTATGCTCAAACCGAGAGAAAATAGTTAATTATATTTATATCATGTATATACTACAATTAGCAATTACAATACAAACAATTAGTTAGTATAATTACAATTACAATTAGTCTACATATTACTAATACATTTATTTATGCAAAAATTTCCGTTAAGAACTTCAAATAAATGCAAAAAATATATATTTGTGTCCAATATAAATAAATCTTGTTTTAGCTATGCGATGACTTCAAAACAAAAATAAATTTTAATTAATAGTCAATACAGAGACATTTTTTAACACACTGTAAATTGCATGGCAAATTATTATTAATTTTTTAAAATTAAATTATTATCTGATATCCGTCTAATAATTTTCTATAACAATATTTTATAAATTAATATACTTCTTTGTTATTGTATCTACATTTACTTATATAAACCTTCAGCTTTGATATCTATACAATGACAAATATCACTGATTAATTGGAATATTTGTTTCAATGTACTATAGTTAGTTAACTACCACGAAATTATTAATAAAACAACTGTAACCGTTTAATTATAGTTTATAATATAATATATTTATAGTTTAATAATTGTATATAAGTGTATTATCGAAAAAATATAATATTTTTACTTTCAATAAGTGTTTAACTTAGTTTATAAATATTTTTTCTTTTCTGCGATATTTAAAATTGTTTACCCCTTTATGCTCAGTCGGCTAAACTATGTAAATTGCAAAGCATTTTATTTAATCAATCGTATTATAATTATATTACCAATTATATCTGATGTATAGTATGCAAGTTTTCTTATACAAAAGTTGTTTGTTTGTTAGGGAAAATTATTTGTTGATTAATTATTATATTTGTTGGTAAAATTATTAAACATGTAATTGTGATGCTGGAATAATTATAAATATGAAAATGATATATTCAGAGTCTCAAGTAGTAGACGAATATATTATTGCACGACAGTGCAAAAATATGTTTGTATCACTGTTTATACAAATTTAAAATATTTATGCACAAACAGAAAATATAAGTGTATACTAAAATAATCTATAACTCTCTATATATATGTGAATTCATATAATGATATGGTTCACAAGCATGCAACTATGAATGGTTAGTGAATAATATTTTTATATCTATAACCATGGCCCATGCATAAATACCAATTGTGATCTGTACATATAGTTGAAATCAACAAGAGAAATTGTATGGTTTGTAAAATGGTATACATTATGATACCTATATGCAATGCCAATATTGAAAATTGGAAAGCAAATTGAAAAATTAAAAAATACTTAAATATATTTAAAAAAATAGAAAAAACACTATTTTTTATTAGTATGTCAATCTATTAAAAAAATAATAACCCTTGTCTATTACTACAAGTAAATAATAAATAATATAAAATATAATATAAAATATATAAAATATAATAAGTAAATAATATAAAATAAGAAAAATATTTTATATTTGTAAACATAAATATGTCTTTTATAGAATATACAAAGTATAATAAGCAATTTTTCAAATTTAATAATGCTAAGCATGGTCAAATAATTAAATGAATATGAATACCATTTCATAAACCATACATACCAATAATTAATAATAATATATAACTTCTTTTTGTTATATCAGTATATTACAGGCTTATTGATTTCTAAATATATTATTTATAATATTAAACATTTTTTTGCTTATATATCTTTATTTATCTTCTGAATTTTTTGCACTATTGCAATAAAAGTACTCTAAATACAACTATAAGAATATGTATTACACACAGAGCAAGGAATCAATCAAATAGAAAACAATCAAGTATTACAACCAGCATTTTAAATTATTTTTAAATGCCAGTTCAACTAAAAAATAAATGTGAAAATATTAGTACTGTGTTAAATTCATCATTTAGTAAAATTCTGCTACACCTGCTTTTAAACATAATTTTAAAATGCCAGTTTGAATGGAATTTACATATATACTATATATGTTTATATATATCTGACAATATTCATGGATACATTGGTTATTTCAATAATATTTATAATGTATTGAATTTTAAATATACCATTATTATTATTTAAGTATAGGTATACAGTTATATTTGTTTACTACTTAATTTTTATTAAAAAAATAGTTTTTATTTATTATTAGTTTTATGGTATTATTGGTATTATTAGTTTTATGGTATTATTGGTATACTACTTTGTAGATATAAAATAAACTAAAATGTTAAAAACAGATATTTGCTAAAGAATAACCTAATACACCCCTGGACAAAAGTAACCATCCACCTTAATTTGTGAATATTTATTGAACATAAGCTAAATTCTATATTACCCATTAATTAACCATTATTTTTTGTAAATGTCTTTTTATCATATTTGTTTATTAAATAAAGTTAGAAACAATATTATTTATTCAAATTCTCTTTATAAAGAAATAAACACAAAAAACAAAAAAAAATTAGGGGGGATGGTTACTTTTATAAAACTTAATTTCTATTAAATTTTTTGAAAAGTTAAATACTTGATACATATAAATAACTAGATCAAAAATAACTAATTCAGATTTAATTATGTATGCCTATATTATCTTATCCTCCCAAGTTGTGTTTGACTTCTGGTGATACCTAGGATTCAAATTCTTTAACCTAAACAATATCACACCTCTTGCTTAGTTATATGAATATAATTCCAATTGCTTCCTTTATTTCATCCAACCATTTTTTCATGCTCTGTTTTTTCTTTTTTTTTCCTTCACACATCCCAAGTATTATTGATTGTTCCAGCCCATTCTTTCACATAGCATGTCTAAAGAATAATAACTTTTACTTAAGTGCTAAACAGACTAATGTCTATATTATTTCAACTTCTTTAGCATAGATTTATTGTTTCTTTACTATGACTATGACACATGTAGCATTTTTTTACAGGACCACATTTTGAACATCTCTATCTTTAATCTTTCCTTCCTCCTCACTGTTTAATATGTACAACCATACAATATGCCATCATTGTAACTCTTAATTGAATTCTCTATTTTTCATTGATCCCAGTAGGTTGAATATCTTTTCTATTAATATTTATTAATTTCTAATGGTGAATTCTTTCATTTCCTCTTTGGCTATTACTTTATTGTTGTTTTGTATTTAGATAATCTTCTTTTATTATAGAAAGAAGTTTTGTGTATCATATGCAATCTCAGGTTGTTAACTCTTTTCTCACCAATCTTGATTACTGTTTTTAACATATCTATACCTGCTTCTATCATGATAATATGTTAATTATTAAGATTGAACAGATATTGTAAAAGAATGCATCCATGCCTGATACATTTATCTATTTCTAAGGTAGTTTATTCAGGTATTCTGGCACTTCCATATCTTTCATTGTATTCCTTGACAGCTGGTAGTTAACAAAGTAAAATGTTCATATTCTTTTTAAACCTAGTTTGTTTAGGTCTTTCTATTTATATGTACATTAGTACTATACCTTTGGATAATCTTTTAAAAGTAATATTTTATTTGTATGAAAAAATAAATAAATGGAACAAGTGTAATTTATTGTATTTTCTTTCTTTGAGAGTAGGACATACACTTATTTTTAATTTAAAAACAGTATGAGATTTGTGAACTTAGCTTTTTGACTGAGGAATGAATGTTTCTTTCAAAATATATGATAGTTAATTTTTAATTTTATTTATTTGCATTTTATATAAAATTTTGTTAATCATTAATATCAAGTAATTTTCAGTTATCAAGGTTTATGGTAATTGCAAATCTTCCAGGTTTTTAAAAGTGAACTTTGCAGTTCACTACTGTAATTCATCTATTTCTGATAAAATTATATAGTATCTTATTGAATCTTTTAAGAGTTATCATTTTAATTCAAAATTCACTATTGTAATTACTATATTTTTTTATTTTTATGAAATAAGAGACACATTTTTACACTTTGTGAAATACCATGTGTAATTTGTTTTATTTTCATTTATTCACATATTTCACAAAATTTTGCATGATGAAAAAGAAAACCATATATTATTATTTTAAACAATTTGTTAAAAACAATTTTAAATAAAGACTTATTTATGAAAATTGCATATTTTATTGGCTATGCTAAAGTTTTAACCATATGCTACCAAACATTATTTTTACATAATTTGTATGGGTTTTAGGTAACCCAGAAATATCATTGTTGTTATCAATTATGTCTTTAAACCTATCAATTTATTGAAACTACATAACTATATCATGCATCCTCCAACTTTCTGTTTTATTATTTTTAAATTTAAAATATCATTAATTTAGCATTTTACATAATTTAATAGGTAAATTTTAAAATTAAATAATAAATTATTTTAAACATGAATTTCATCCATAATTTAGATTCTTAATTAGTAACTAAATATAATACATTTAACAATTTGTTTAGAATTAATATAATTGTAGCTTAATAAATTCAATTAACATTTTTGAAATATTATATTTTTTATTTATTGGGTTATAGAAATTTTATATTTGTCAACAAGGTGATATCAATATTTAATTTAGTATATTAGTCCGTGGGTTTTGCTGGGGCCAAATTACCATAGCAGTGCTCCTATATAAGTTGAAATATGGAAAAATTATATTCAAAGTTACTCTAGTCTAAATTGGGTATTAAATTGATGCATACTGCCCCAAAAAAGATAAGAATGTGTTCTACAATAATTAATTCACCTAACTTTATTTTACTGTTGTTAATTTGTTACTGTTATTGTTTCACAAGTAAATTATTTTTATTTAACAATTAAAGCATTGTTAATCACACTATCATTTTTATCAATGACCAAAACACACATGTTCTTTAGTTATTTTTAGTTTATTTGTGTATTTAATGTAATATTTTCAATTAGAGAAGCTTAATTAAAAATAATATAATTTAGACATTGCTATATTCATTTTAATATGTATATTTTGATATTAATGTTAGTTTGTTAGTTTTAAAATTAATATTGTCAATTAATATTAATTTGTCAAATATAAGTAATCATTAAATTATGCATATATGAAGACAGAGAAGTACATTGAGATCAGCTTAGTAATAAAGAATACACTGAAATGTCAAATGAAATCATTTATACTTTCTTAGCACATTATTTATATCAATCCACATGTAATTTTGGGATGTATAAAGTCGATCTTGATTGCCCAAAATAGTATTATTTATAAGATGTAGTTTAACTTGAATCTTCTGTGAAACCTATTTTGTTTTACCCAATTTATATTTAGACTTCAATTTTTTGTTTTGTTTTCAGTTTTACAATGCAGCATGATGCACCAGAAGATCGTACAGAGGAGTTCGTGTCTGCTTTTTTAAATGGTCACCGTGCTAACTACAAAGACAATGTCAGTTTGGAGTTTCTGCTGGACACACTTCTTTGTCTCTACTATGAGTGCTCCCTACCACAGCACAGAGCAGAGCGTAATCTTGCTAAATTTACGGACACAGGTGTGTTCTAAAATGTTCAATATATATCACCGATTGTGCGAGATCATCGAAAATGAATGGACTTTTCTATGGAAAGCATTTATTTCTTCGGCGGCACAATTAGTATCAATTTTTATCAGTTGGTATGGCAATTCGGAGCACTCAATCTAGGAGTAAAATGAATAGGAAAGGAGCACCTTTAACCTGTAAACTCTTCGGTGTTGCTTTTTGATGATAAGAACATGGCTTTTGCGTTTTCATAAAAGCTAACATTAGCGCTACATTATGTAATTTGAATAATAATATATTTTTAACACTGAAACATAGTTAATCACTCATAAGGTTTGTGAATATATATGTAACATAGATAAGGCTTAATCAATAATTAAAATAAATTTTATTCGAAATTTCAATGACAATTAATTATTTCCAATTTCATTTCATTAAAATTAAAGTTATTAAAATTGATAAATACAATTTGAATTTATTTTAAAATGAAA
Organism: Coelogynopora nodosa; assembly: GCA_034780555.1. NCBI lineage: Eukaryota > Metazoa > Platyhelminthes > Proseriata > Coelogynoporidae > Coelogynopora > Coelogynopora nodosa. The sequence continues at coordinate 12,950 of JAUZND010041367.1, read as the reverse complement.
TTGTTACTGTATCTAAACTAATAATAAATTTTTTTCTTTGAATCGATCTATGGTTTCATTTGGAATCTGCAAAGTCGCTTTTCTGAAAATGACGTCTATTTCTAATTGACGTAGTATCTCTTCTGACCCTGATATCACTTCTTTGTCTATTTTGTTCATTACTCATATTTTAGAATAAAGATAAATCAAGTCTTAGAAGAAATTCATGCTATTACATTTTTTAGTTTATTCAAAATCGATTTCATATACTATGCATAAATGTAATTGTTTTAAAAATGTAGATTATTTTGAAAGATTGATTATAATTCTCAATATCCATTAAAAAATTATTAATCAAAAATTTGTAAGGCACATATTTTTTGTACTTCAGATAAAAAAATCTTCGTGTTGAAACTTTTGTACAAGTGAATTTTTTGAATTTTTATTGGTGTTTTGTTTATGTGAATCAGTAACAATAAGCAACTAATACATAATAGAATACTTAACAAAATATAAATTAATCATTTGAATCGGTGAAAAGTATGTCCTCATATAGTTAATTACAAAATTATGACAATGTTTTGAAAAATGGTTGTCGCGAAGCCTATTTTTAATAAGTTGTCATTTTAATAAGTGGTTATTGGGAAACAACCAAACTTATCAGTATAATGAGGTAATTTATTATTTGATTTCAGCAACAAATTAGATAATATAGTTCAGTGCTCTTTTGATAATAGTTTGCAGATGTGGCCTGTGTTTCAACCATTTCTAGTCTCCGTGCACTTCTTCTTCATAGGATAATAATTGACATTTGGTGACACTTTCTGATTTAAGCCTACTGTTAGTACCTCAAACAGTACGTAGTTACACAATTGTGATTGTGTTCTGTATAGAGTATAGACGATGAAAATTTATGTAAATGGCTGTATTGCTTTGAACACATGCACAATGTGGGGTCATCCGATAAATAGCCTACTATTCTGAATTTGGTAATTTCCGCTCATTAAGAAAATAAACATGGACTAGTTTTAAAAGTTAGATTTTATTTAAAACCCCTTTTCTGTTGAGATAGTTTGGTAATATTTGAATTATGGTTATTTTCACGATTTTTGGTAAAGGATGCAATAGATTAAATAGTTTTTTTATCTGTTTAGGTTAAAATGACAGTATTCTAGAGTCGAGTTGACTGTTTTTTTACAATTTCCGGTTTGGTTATTAAGGAGATAAGCTTTTTGGTTGAAAATTCAGCGAACTCTGTTAATTGAAATAGACATTTTGTTTCTTTAGTGCGCAGTATAGTTAACTGGTGTTTTTATTATCTGTTTGGGAAACTTCGAAAAGTACATTCTAACTGCGTATTTTAAATCACATGGTTGTAGTTATTTTAAATTTAGTTTCATTGAAGCATCCTGCTTCCTAACTTGAAATTACGCGTTGTATTGTCAGAAAAGATAAATATTTAAAAAAATGATCATTCAAATATATGAACTTTTTTAACGCAATTTTCGTGTTGACTTGTCTTTGGTTCAATTTAAATTGAACTTCTACCTTCATTAAAACCCAGTGTTCGACTTGAAACCTTATTGCCAATAGCTGACGATAATTTTTTATATTTTGAATTTCATTCAAATAAAACATATGACCTCAAAATGTATTTTCACAAATTGTGACACACTAGAAATAATCAATTTTCTTGATTGAATTTATACATTTTGAAATGAAACCATATTCCGAATGTCTGTAAATGTGTAGACAAAATTGCTTCTGTATCCACATATCTGATGCGTTCAATTTAATGTTTAACTATGTTTTCTTCCCACTTCTATTAATTTATTTAACATTAACTACTATACATTTGGCCGATAAGTGACGGGAATATAGCTGTATCATATTATTCTAGTAAATTTATGCAACTGCAAAGCTTTGTTAAAATCAGATTAACATATTCAATTAAATATTGTTTACAATGCTTAAAATCAATGAAGAGTTGCTTATATTACAACAAAACCTTTAACAAAAATAGAAAACAATGTTTGTATATATGACTGTATAATACATTACTAGTTATATACATATATGGGTACGAGTTTAAGACAGTCTGATATCAGTTTGCTTTCCTCGTATCTGCACCCATACGCTGCAGTGAAGTCTGTAGTCCGGCATGTCCAGAAATGGCGTCTGTCGCGCGATGAGTTCGAGACGATTCGTGTGATCGGGTCGGGCGCCTTTGGTGAGGTGTCGGTGGTCCGGTGGAAAGTGAACGGCGCCATCTACGCCATGAAGTCACTCCACAAGTTCGATATGCTCAAGAGATCTGAGGTAGGTGGAGACGATAGTGTGTCCTTATATAGAGGTCGGCTTTAATACTTTCTATTTTACAGTAGACTAACAAAAATTCAAAAAAATTGTGGAAATCTTTTGGAAATTCTTAAAATTGATGCTTGGGGTTTTTCAGTCATGTAACTTCACTGTAGTGAATTTTTCCCCTCATATTCTCATATTCTGTTTGCGATAATTGTGTTGTTCCTATATTGTTTCTATATTGTTACGTCCAACTAATTCTTTCTATATGTATATGTATAGCAAGAATTAGTTGGATCTGTATTTTGATATATTCCATGCATAACAACAGTAAATGCATGTAAACATAAAATAATAAACAATTTGCAACAATAAACAGTACATGTGTACAACATAAAATGCATTATTTTAGTGTAGCATGAGATCAATATATTTTTCATGTTAAGTACAACAATAATATGTACATTACAGTCAACTATTTTAAAAACGAAATAATAATACTAAAGTAGTAACTTCTTTCGATTTTAATGCGGGCTCTCCAAAATGAATGGGGAACAGTAAAGACAACTAAGTTTAAAAAACGCGTCATTTTTCTTTGTGGTATACTTCGTGATCTTTAGAAATCAATATTTAATTCAATTTCAATTTTATTTTGTACATAAATACATATATTATACATTACTAATAGTTTATTTTTTTAATTAAAAAAACACAGGCTCAATTATTTTACTTTCAGCGCGATTAATTAATGAGTTTTTTAACTACATTGAAGTTGCGAAAAAAGCTGTTCGAAATGATAACTTCAATAGTTAAAATCTGTTCTCTCTCTGTCTGTCCCAGACGGCCTGCTTCCAAGAGGAACGCAGTGTTCTGGTCGAGGCGATGGCTGTCAACTCCCCGTGGATCACGCGACTTCATCACGCTTTTCAGGACGACAAGTATCTGGTGTGTTGACCTACTATTGCCATTCACTTGAGGTTGTCTTAGCCTTATTTTGTCGAGAGAAAGAGTGACCAGTTTCAATTTCGAACCACTTACTAATTAATAGTATTGGTATCTTATTATTATAGTTTTTCTTCTCTAATTCAGGATTTTAATCGAATTTTTGTGATTTTTATTTGTTCTCGTAATTATGTAATAAAATAATAGGTCAGTTGGTCATTAAATAAGTTCTTAGTTATGCGCAATCGAGCAGAAATCTTTTCATATATAATTACATATAGTTGTGATACATATATTTTTAAACATTTAATTTTTATTACATTTAGTTTTTTATTATACTGCAGTACTTTAAGTTATTAGCTGTTTCACATTTAGTTATACTTATATCAGTACATATAATATTTATGCTAATATGCTAATCTTAAACTGTATGGTGTATACTTATTTTTTTATTACTTAACAGGCATGAAACATAAATTTAAGTGCTAAATGTGAAAATATTTATTTTATAATTAAAGCTTTATCGTGATCTCACGGTACCATATTATGTTTGACAACTAAATGACATAGATATCTACATACAGAAAATCAAGTTAGTATAGTATAATTAATTATTTTAACAGTGCGTTGTTTACTAACTTGCACTGAGAACTAAAAATAGTCCTTCATCCATATTTATTGGACATTTTAAACTAAGAACATTATAGAAATTATGAATATTTAAAAGAAACTAACTAAGCATATACTATATGTGTTTCGACTCTGCTAATAATTTAACATATTATAATTATGTCAATTATCAGCAGTCTCAGCACAGATCAAAATACATATCAGATCAAACTTTTCATTAAAAAGAGAGTCCAGATCAGTGTTGCATCCAACCGTATACTACATCTAATAATGTCAAACGATGTGCGCTTATTCCCGTGATTCCATGCTTCCTCTCGTAACCGTGTGCCCGTATATACGGGCGGGGCGGTCTTACAGACATCTTGGCGAAGGTCTTAATCTCCTTCCCCCATTTCTGCCACTTCGGAGTTGATACTGTGGTGAGTGAAAACCACCTACAGCTGCGATCTGCCTCGCGAAGAAAGGTCAATTGAACTCGGCGGCAACATGTTCCTCCTTTGCTCCGTGGTGTATTCCCGGGTTGGAGTTAACATGTATAAAATACACGCATACCTCTGTATCCACCTAACCTGTACTTTTGTGAAGGCTTGTTCATTATATTTTTAAAAAAGTACTGTTTTTCTGTTATTTATGCGAGGATTCTAAATTTGATATATTGCGCTTTACGTTACGCATAATCAATATAAATCTATGAAATTGTTTCAATAAAAATTCCATTTACATTATAGCATTTGATCCGTATTTGATTGGAAAAAAATAATTTATCGCTTTGTTTTTTGTTGGGTTTTATATATTTAATTTTTACGTAGTTAAATCGAAATCTCTACGTTTTAAACATATTTTGAACGATAAATTCTTGTGATTGATAATATTAAGTATAATAATAAGACAATATATGACAACAGCAATGAACAATTATAAGTCAATATTGAAACGATATCACATTACTATTTTAATATGAACTACCGAATGGTGAGATTCTTTAGTGTCTGTTAGTTTATTTTTTTAGTTAGGGTATATCCCTCTGACATATCTGTCACACTGTCTGATATTTTCAATTTAAATAATTTTTGTTAAAAGTAAACAAGAAACGTTTATTGAACAATATAAGATTATTTAACTTATAAAGGGTAGATCGTATATTGAAAAACAGAATATAGAAAATGTAGAACAAGCCTAGCTAAGAGGCGATACGTTAAGATGTGCATAATGAGTTGTTTAGTATGACACATTTGGATTTACTGCGTATGAAAATTAGAATGAATTTATTTAATAAGTTGTGTTTCATTAGTGATGCATATTATATATTTGCTGAATATCGGATTCGTTTAGACATTGGATAAATTGAAACCTTCACAAACTATATAATGCATTTATAAGAAATAAAAAACATAATCGAATTCTGCCATTATCACTGTTTAAACTACAGTGAATATTAAATTTTATAATCCTTGTTTTGAATGAATTGATTTTGTTTAACAATCATAAACTTTTATTTTACTCTTTACTTTTTCTATTCGACATTTGTGATCAATTTTATTTTAAATACAATAAACAGTAATATTCAAAATTCTAATCTGAAAATGATGTGTAAATAATTATGATGGCAATAAGCAAGTAAGTAGTACTTCAATGTTTACAAAATACTACATAACATAACACCCGAACGAGTTAATGAATTCCCAATCAATTTATGGTGTGAAGCCACTCCGTGAATCTGTTACAACAATTATTAAAGGTATGTCGTAATTGCCATCATTAAATGCCATCAGCTGTAAGTACCCCATGGCCTAGAAAGTCATAAGTTACACATTCAAGCAAATATTTGTTCAAATTTCGGTCAATGTCCATAAGTATTAATCATTGATCAAAGTTTACAAATAAATTCTATTTTTAATTGAATTTATACATTATATATGTTAACATGAGCGGGTGATAATGACACATAATATTATATTTATAATAAGCACGGAATAACCGCAATTCACAAAGCAAATTCTGTCCCGCGTAGAATGTTTTTCGATAGAATTAACTTTCCTTTGCTCCATATATATCAGGAACACATTGAATATAATGTCGAGTATAGCAAATTCATTTGTTGCATAAGGGATCATATTTAGTATCCCAAATCTTTGAGTTTAAGTTTTTTAAGATGATGAACATGGCGGTTTGCTGGTATTTATATTTTTCAGAAAACAATTATATTTTGTTGTTTGTTTGTTTAAATGGAATAGATTAAACTGTATAAAACGGTATAATCAATTCCTTTTTAGCAAACAACAAAGCATAGTTGTTTTCTGTAAAATTTAAATTATGTAAATATAGTTAATCTTCTAATTAAACTTAAATCGGCTAAAAAAACTTAAACTCATCGTATAATTTAATTTAGTATACAAAAGCCTAATTGAAATAAAGTTATAGAGATTTGGGATTCTAAAATAACAGTATATAGGTAATTACAATATCCCATATCCCGACATTGTAATACCTGTGTTTCTGATATATTTGGTATAAGTTTGGTAATACATATGGAGATTGTTATCTGATTCAGAATTTCCTCGTGACCTTGTCTATTTATAAATCACGATGAAAGCATAGTATCAAATTTATGTTTTCCATTCATGATCCATTTGATGATCAAATTTATATCTCCAATCTATTCTGGTTCTACAGACCATAATACCGAGAGGAATCTCATATATTATTTTGTCCAATACTAACTAATCATGTATTTTACGCAAATTGATACATTTTTAGCGAGAACGGAACACAGTGTGAAATGCCAACAAGAAATGTGCAACTTGCTATAACTCTATTTAAACGCAGCGACTTCATACATAACACTGATGTGGGATACTGTAACATGATTTTACGATGTAGAATTTATAGGAAGAATGCAGTAAAAATGTTATTATTAGCTGAGGTTATTACACTGTAAAGTCAATCAGTGTATTTAGACATACAGTAATAATTTTTAGCTAGTTATGTCTTATGAATTAGTCAATAATAATGTCGTAACTTGGGTTAGTTAGCTGTATTTTTGGGTAAATATGCAGGAGATCTTAAACATTAGTAGAAAATGCTTAAATTCTAGTTTAGCATTTCAATTTGCTGCAAAATTTTTTTTCAAAAATTAATATTTACGAGTCTTCTTATTCTTTTTTCATTCATACACACATATATCTATTATATATAACTATGTACATACATATTCTCAGGAACTGTAGTCGAACTGTTTAGTATTTAGTTATTTAGGTAACGTACTGTGCACTACATGATTGGTTTTTTAGTTTATGTTCAGTGTCTGTTTTTATAAAACTTTTATTTTATATACTATATTTTGAATATCTATTGAATCCCTCCATTAACTTCTCTTGAATAAGTATCATAATGTAAAAGGACACAACATTTGAAAGTAATATTATACTTACAATTGTTGGCAAAAGTAGAGTAATTATAGAATTATAATAATTATCTGAGTGAGAACATAATAGATTTAAGGTGTTTCGTTTTGCTATACCTTTAATATTATGTAATTGTATAAATTTACAATTATTTGTGGTCAATAGTATTAGTTAGGTCTTCTGTAGATAAAATGTTCCACTTTTGACTTACATTTCGCGTTTTTTCATTAACTTTTTCAACAAATTTTAATTTATATTGTAGCGATTACTTAATGTTGTTTTTTCCTAGTTGACCATAAATATAATGTAAAATTAATTTTATATGGTACATTATATGCATTTGCGTAAAATTTATTTCTGGTACATTGTAGAATCAAGAAATACGCTGAACACCAGATTAAATGGACATAGAAATTAAATTGAAAATGGTGAACAATTAGAGGACATTCATTAGAGGACTCCTATTTATTTTGGACAATTATATCATAGTAGAACGAGATTTGGAGTTGGTAGATTTAAAAATAAATAACACGGAGAGAAATAGAAGATTTTTTTATTTTAAATTTTAAGACTTTATCATCAAGTGGTGTTAACATATAAATAGGTAAACTTGGTAGACTATTCTTTATGGAATATTTTAATTCACCTTGTTATCATTAAATGTAATTTTTTATAATCATTATTTGCAATGTATAAATATTTCTAATGCAATTTGAAATATATGTGTTTGAATTTTTAAAAAAATTCAAATTTGTTTTTGTAAAGTACTTACTTTTTAATAAAAGGAAATATATTCCTAAAACGTCGACCACTATAAAACTAGTTTTCTCTTTTTATAATTTAGTATGTTGTGGTATAGTAATACACATAATTATATAATATGTACATTTTCAGTACCTAGTGATGGACTTCTACAACGGCGGCGACATGCTGACCCTCCTGAGCAAGTTTGGGGAGCGCATACCCGAGGACATCACTCGCTTCTATATCGCGGAGATGGTGCTCGCCATCAATGCCCTCCACCAGCTCGGCTACATTCATCGGGACGTGAAACCGGATAATATGCTGCTTGATGCGTGAGTCTACGAGTTACGGGGTATCATCACAGCTAATTAACTGTATAGTTTAGTTATATGTATTTCTTAAAAATATAATTTGCGAACCATGCATGTTCCACTAAATAGATGAACTAAATATCTACTTCAAATATCTCATTTTCGTATAATATTTTATTTTTTGAAATAGATGACAATTATTTCATTAAATAATATCTGTTGATTGCTTATTTTATGTATTTGTTCTAAAACTAATTGTTAGTAGTATATCAATACAATTAAAAATTACAGTTTTGTATTATTAACTAAATTATTGCTTGTTTGTCCTATTTATAAATAATACTACATTTAAATATATGTATTGTAATATATTGTTTATGTATGTGCTAATATAATTGTTTTTATATTATAATTTATTTTTATATTATATTGTTTACCTTATTTTTGGTAATATCTTTCTCTTGTTTATCTTATAAATATCAGTTATTATTTCTATCAGTTTTATATTCGACTTGCCATCTTGTAGTGTATATATATATATATATATTGATGACACATTCCTTCTTGTTTGACCTTTTAGAGGGCGTTCGCTTCTTATTATTGTTTTTATCGATCAATTATAACATGTTGCTAGTTGCTTTCTTCATTTCTGTTTTATTTTCGATATGTTTTGTGGTGTAGTATTGAGAACACTAGGAATATATCGGTGTTTTCGGTTTTCATATTATTGTAACATTGAAAGGAATATTTGAATTTCTTCTATATGCTCGTTGTTTTTATGTTATGAACATGTTATAGCTGCGGTTAGTAACATTAGACGGTTTAAAAACCGTCTGGATAGATAGAAAAATTTAAAATATAAATACATACATTTTTAAAACTAGTTTAATTTATGAATAGTAACTTTTACAAAATATATATATATATATTTTTAAAAGCTTTTAAATCATATAAAGGTTTTAGTAGTTCAATATTAAAAAATAAAAGTTGATAAATTTGTAGAATACACTTACGCTTTTTATTTAATTTAAAATAAAATAATTATAAGATCACACTTTTAACAGAGTGAATAAATCTGTTTTAGGAAAATTATTCCGAAAATGACTCCACAGGATCAAAAAATGTATTTTGTTTATAGATTTTAATTTTCATTCTTAGCCAATCATTTCCGTTTGTATCTTCAGTTATATGATATATATATATGATATTATGATACATGACCGTAAAAATATACCGAAATCTAAATTCCTTAAACGTAAATATTGAACTATTATGGGAATAATCTAGATTGGTAATGTATCAATAATGTTGGGCAAACTATATTCTGGAAATATAAATTAAAAACCCCATTTTCAACATTTTTCATTTAACATGGTGTTTGTTCGCAGACTACGTATTTATTTCACAAATATTTTTATCATCAAACTCCGTAGCCAATTGACTCATTCTATTCAACACAATTTGCCTTGATAAGACTTACGTAAAAGAAAAAGAAGAAGAAAATATATTCGAATAAGAACTGATCTGTTGGCAACTCTAGACTTCTACCAGAGCCGAAACGATGACTATATTACAATATGCAGACTCTGAAAAGTAGTATAATCGACCATCTAATTTATCTTTCATGTAAACTCCGTCCTCTCTGTCTGCAACAACAGATGGTATGTCTAGTTCCCTCCCACCCCCCGTTTATAAAAAAATCTTATTCCCTTTTCGTTCAGACTACACCATGTCTGCAGCTATAGCACGCGGGGTGCCACCTATCTACCTCGTTACTATATAAGTTTAATCGCCTGACGCGTAGAGTTACTTATAATGTCAGCCGTCTTCAATTCTACTCCGTATCAGAGTATCGATCCAATTGGTGATCATCTGGCGGACACATACACGCGTCTTACATCTCTATAGTTTACAATAAGAGAGAAATCTGAACTGTTTTTAACACCCAGTAGTTATAGTGTTATAAATTATTATCGTGGTATATAATATATATATATATCAGATTTCTAGGAGATGGCCAATTCTCAACCTTGTCAAGTTATCTGGGGCAGTGTATGATCAGTTTACATCTACGAAGTAGAGACTCATACAAATTACTCTGAGCGATTTAGAATTTATGTCAATTTTGTTGTTGTAAAATGTGAGCAAAGGTTTGGAAGCCAGGTTGTACAAAATATGTTAGAAATATAACATCAGTCAGTCTGTTGTAATGTAAAATGATTGTTGTTAATTATTTAGTTCTAATTTAATCAAATCAAACATAGTAAATGCTGACATTATAAAATATTTTTTTCTCCAATAGTTACAATATAGTTTAATTTTATTATTGAATTTTCTATATTTAGTTTTTTTTAAACTATTGTTTACATTGTTTAAATTTGTTTAATTTTTATTATTTTTTAATTGGATTAAATAAAAAGTACCTTTTCCATGACGTATCTATATATATCCAGTACGATATATAATTTTGTGAATATTTTAGTTTCTAGCAATTTGCGATATAGCGGAGGAATGTATTTTGTGCTCTAAAAATAGGTTACTCTCAAATAATATATTCTTTATACTTGAAAAAATTTCGCTGCAATTTCACATAATTATTACTGTTACAATGAAAAAGAGCTCACAAAGGTCACAATTGTATCCAATTAGTTTCCAAATTAGACGTAAAAATTATAAAAATAAATTAATACTTTCCAGTAGTAATTATGTTATATTTAATGAATTAATGTTGAGCCATGTACATCACATTTTTATTAGCAATTCTAATTAGTTAAAATTTTAGAATATTAATTGCAACTTTGTTATTTAAAAAAAATCATTAATATAATATTATTATATTTTATCTTCAAAAATATATTACTACATCAGGTATACATAAATGACCTTGACCTAGATAATATATTGCACATACTAAATAAATAGATGCTGTTATAAAATCTTTTTTAATGAATTTCAAGAAAAACGATAAACACTTTATACTTAGGCGAGAATTACTAATCTTCATTATAATTATCTAGGATGTCTACCAATCCGATATTAAATCCTAAACATGTCTAAAATTCGTAGTTTTTCTAAATTTTAGTAAACATTATGGAATTTTGAAACATTTGATTACCACATTTTGTCAAATTAGTGCAATAGTTAAAAAGCTCCTTTTTGTCTTTTGATTTCTAATTTTCAATATAAAATAGTCCTTGTCTCCAAGATACATATTTTTCTTTCTGGCTTTTTCTCCTGTTATCGTGCCTGAAGTTAGATAAACCTCAACAAGTATGTATCCAATTCCAGGATCTACAAACACTGATTACTGTCAACAGACACACTCTGAATACAACAGAAACCATCCCTCCAAAACCTCTGGCATGAACCACCTCAACAATGCCCCCCTCCCCCCCCCCCTACAGCTCGGGGCACATCGTGCTGGCCGACTTCGGCTCGTGTCTGCGCCTCCGTCCAGACGGGAAGGTCCAGTGCAGCACCGCGGTGGGCACGCCGGACTACATCTCGCCGGAGATCCTGCGTGCCACCGAGGACGGGCAGGGCACCTACGGGCTAGAGTGTGACTGGTGGTCGCTGGGGGTGACCATGTACGAGATGCTCTGCGGGGAGACGCCGTTCTACAGTGAGAACTTGGTGGAGACCTACAGCCATATCATGGACTTTGAGGTGGGTGTTGCCGGCTGGTCTGTCGCATAATCTCTCTCTATCAAGTCTGTCGGTGGCTCTTGCTGCGGCGTTGCTTTGTGCTAGTTAAGGATGTTGCTTCTTTTACCTCTGGGGCTAATCTTAGAAGACTTCTTTGTTTCAGTCGTCTTCCTGCTTTCAAAAAAATATTTTTTTATTTCGTATTTCGTATTTTATATTAGTATTTTATTATTTCTTATTAGTATTTCTTATTCTATAGGTATCTTGAAAACATTCGATAATTTTTGTTTAATACATTATATTATACAACACTATTATTTTTTGTTATGTGTCCGTCGACATTTATTTTAATTGTAAATAATTTTATGTCCATTACTGATAACAGTCAAAACGGTCAGTTATGTATTTCACTTTTAAAAATAAGAATCTTCCTCTAAGTAACATAGTGAATAAGTATGTTTAGGTGTACAAACAGCTTTAATTAACTAAATCGAAAATTTTCTTCGTCACAACAGCCTTATCAAGCAAAAATGTAACATCAGTGACAATGTATTATTCTCTCTTGATAAGTCTGTTGTAACAATAAAAATATTGTGATTTAGTTAAGTGGACCAATTTATGCTAGCTCCCTTCTTACGTAATATTTTTCATGTATCTAAGAGATAACAGTGTAAACAACATTCGTCTTCTATTTTTTGTAGAGATATAACAAAAAGAATTATTTTAACTGAATCTGAAAATAGATTGCACCGCCATTACAAACTGTATCCCGAATGTAATTATGTATTTCTTAACTTGCAGAACTAGAACATAAAAAACTTTTAGAAAATATTTTGTCTCAGAAGGCCTGGCGTGGTATTTATAAAGCGGGGAAAAGAAAAGGAAAAAATTAGAAAAAAAATATAAATAAAAGATTAAGAAAAATTTCGAGATTTCTTAAGTTGAGTAAATCAATGGGAAATAGCCAGGCATGTTTACTTAAGTGATCTGGCAT
>JAUZND010041356.1:0-20943 GCA_034780555.1 Coelogynopora nodosa | reverse complement strand
GGTAGGGGGGGGGGTCCATGACTCATAAATCTATTTATAACTGCGGCAGAATCGACCCTTCCTATACTACTACTATGGAGTACCATCGGATATCAAACCGCTGGTTTTAGCGAACCCTATATATAAAATGTAAAATTTAAAATACGCGCTTAAAAAAGTCAAACCAGTGAAATATTATATTACATGTTCAAAAAAAATGTAGAACCGTTTTTTTCGAAAGGATAAATATTAATTATGTTATATAGTTTATACTGTTTAGTTGGCTCTAAGCAAACACACCTATTGCTATTTTTATCAAAGTTAGTTGAAGAAAAGTTAATAAATTTTGTGATGTGATAAATTTGGAAAGACATCCCTATTTTCCTTCTACGTTGTTAATAACAACTAAACAGGTTCCATTTATTATTTAGAAATGTTAAGGTATGTTAATTTAGATAAATGAAAAATTAATATTTTCATTTATCTAAATTTACTATGACGTTATTTTCAGAGTTCTGTACAGAGTATATAACAATAACTTGCAGGCGACTCTAGAGCTCCATTGTTGAGGTTACACTGGACGAATTACACATTTATTGCGTACGTTTAATAACTTGAGGAATATTTTCACTCAGAAAGTGAACAATATACAAACGTTAGATTTAAGATATAGATATTTGATATATATGTAAAGGCTAAAAAAAAGGCCCCGATAGCTGTATCATGTAAATATACAATAGGATAGCAAATAAAGTGTACTTCAATTACCCCAAAATGCTTGTTATAGTGTGTTTTACAAATTCAATTGCATAATTTTATTAATATATAGACGTTTCTCGCATATTGGATAAAAGCAGTGATTTATCACTATGTTTCATCGGCTAATTAAATATCATTAAGAGATTAGAGGCTTTAGTAGTTATGGCGTAATTATTATACATATAGGTTGATTTAATTGGTATAAAACAATCTATAATTACCGCTTATTTTATATAATAGGCTGATTGTAAATGGTAAATTGTAACATTGTTATTTTTATTGTCCATTTTTTAAATATGGACAACTTCGAGTTTCATCACAGTTATCATTCGAGTTGTTATCACGGATAAATGCTGCCTAATAAGTAAAATCTGAATAAAAATATTCGACGAAAGGAAGGCAAAAACTATTCTATTGACACTGCTTGTAAAATAATTAGTGCTATCGTGTATTATTTTCTAGAAATTACATAGGCTGTTATATACAAAAAAAATGTAATAAAAAAACTATTTATTTACAAAATTTCTTGATGCTCAATTGAAATTTTAAATAAAATTGATTTAACTTATGAAATTGAGTTGAAATAAACATGAACATCATGGTAATATAATTTTCGAAATGTATTTGGCAATTTATGTGTCATTAACACATAGACAATAAATATATGTATATTGTAAATATAAATGAAACAAAGAATATAATGATCCAATAAATAGTAATCTAATTTCAATAGTCGGCTCACAATATGCGACATTATTATAAAGGAGCAACGTAAATGTTTTATTTATATGCAATAAATCGTTAACAGATGCTGACAAAAGCAATTAATCAACTTATATTTTATACCTATATATGTTAATATATAGTTATATTATAACCTATGTGGTATTAATAAATAAATAACTGCCTAACTATTGAAATCAAGAAAAAATAATATTAATTAAAGATGCAATTAAATTAGTAAAACAGCCTACAAATACTTTGTGGTGATTGTGTAGTATACTATATTTGTCACTATGTTTACATGACAACCATCTTCCCATTATCGAAGCAAAGTATGCATAATATCTACTCTATGATTACAATACGAGCAGATTTAACGAAGCGCAATGGGGTTAATTCTACGACTGATTATAACTTTATTGTTACCATGTTACTATAGAGCATTATCTTGTCTGCAGGTATTATGCAACCACTTTGACAGTGCCGAGAAATTAAATTTGACATTATTATGATATATAGGTGTAACATAATATTCAGTAATAAATTTGGGAGTGAAACTCAACCAATATTATAGGAAATTAAGATGTAATTGTATAAAATTATTGATCCCTAATTATTATATGTTATCTTGACTGTAAAAATGTGCGTTTAATAAAACACATATAAAAAAATCTTCATTTTAATTAATGTAATACAGAGACTCGCAAAATAAATAAAAAATCAAAAAGAGAACAGGCTATGTAATCATTATGTAACCCTTTTATTATACTACATTACTTATTGTTCATATTAGAGCTTTTAAAAACCCAAATCATTACTCTTTATGAATTATTTATTTTTCAGTGGAATTGTTATTATAGTTACACTTTTCATTAAATCGATTCCTTTTTCATTAAGTTCTTTATACCAACCCTCAATTTTGCAAAGCTCTCAAACATTCTATGCATACGCCGTAAGTTCTAATCAGATCGCATGTATATTCTTAAATATGTACACTAATTAGTTTTTAATTATATAACACAAAAAGTACATTATAGTATTTTGGGGTGTAAAGGTTCCAATATTAACAATACAATTAAATAATATAATAAAACTATTACACCATAATAAAACAATCTCTAGATACATTTTGTGTTTCTAAAATTTGGCGAGTCTCTATATTTACATCAATTAAAACTAAACTTTTTAATTTTAATTCTTGTTTATATTTATATAATTTGAGTTTAATGTTTATAATGTTTAATAAGCTCAACGTATTTTCATCATTATAGAATTTCGTATATGTATGTATGGGTGACTGGGTGTGTTGGGGTGCTATCCTATATTTTAAAATGCCAGGATTGAAACATTTAATCATTCTCGTATATTCACCTCGATCGATCATTCACTTTGAACCGCCAAATGTGCAACACCAATCAATTGATATAATTACCGGCTCAGACGCAATAAGAGATATTTGCAAAAATTGTCTGATTCTATTCACCTAACAAACTTCATATATACATATAGAGTAAATAATATACAACACAATTTTTTTGGGCTAACTTAATTTGCTCCATCATATATTTGATTATCATATTTTGTCAAATTGGATTCTTATTTTGTTGACAAATATATATATATATAACATAAAAAGCACAACTTTTATTACTTTGATTACATTCTTCTTTTGTATGTAAATAAATAGTAACGAATAGTCTATCATTTACCAACAAATCGTGGTATTAAACGTAAGTTACATCTTTTCTCTCAGAACAGAAAATATATAATCAATACTCTAAAAAGCGCGGAAATCTATCTATCTATATATGTATATATGCATATATTTACAAATGTAGAAATGCGTACGTTAACAAGGAATCTGTACATATGTACATACCTCTATATCAAATTGACGTAATAGCTAGAAAATTAGATTATTTCAGATATAATAGATGTGACAAATTGTGACATATATACTTGCACACAAGGTGCGTCTATAATATAGTACACTGATGCTTTAGATGGAATAGGTATTTTAAGCGCGGCTTAGTTATAATCGTTTATTGCCATTTCGAGTTTTGACATTATTTTCTATACATACATTCAAAGTGATCATGTATATAAAAGGATTTTATATGTGTAAAAAAAGTTTTATATAAAATATATATATCTATATATATCAATTTATCTCAATATATATCAATAATATATAAATTAATATATGAAACCATTAATCAAAACTCCGCTATTATAAAACGGAATATGGCAGCATTATACTATATATATACACTGTAAGTAAAAAATATGCGATGGCAAGGGAAGCTCACCTAATTATTTTGGCGCTAATTTATTTACATATGCCGAGCCATTAAAAAAAACTAATTTTTTAAACTAGTTTTTGCAAGAAATTATTGTACTCAAAATACGACAGTGATATTCACAGAATTCACAGTTTCGTTTTAGAACAAGAGTGTTTTTGTCATTATCATTATGTTTTGTAATAGTCTAAATAGAATATACCTCTTCATTTCAGTAAAAGAAAACTCTCATTTCATTGATATTCCAAAGTGGAATTTTTTCAAAAAAGTTATTAATATAATATTATGTATATGTGCTAGAAAAGCCAATAATAAAATGTACATTACAGTGCGCGGAATAACATAATGAAATTACATAATTATTGAATTATAATTACGTAACCTTTTATTGCTATAATATAATTTAATATAGTCTGTAAAGTAGAACTGTAGACAATCTGCCACTAATTTAGAACAAAATCAGTATGCATGACCCCTTTCCAAAATGGCTTGTTTTTCAAAATCTGTTTTCATAAAAACGACATATTTTAATGATAAATGAGCCTTCTCTACCATTGTGTATTCTTTGATATAAAATCTGTAAAATAATATTATATCAATGCTGTGTTTAAGTAAATATTATACATACAAATTTGAACATACAGTTTGAATTTCGAATAGAGACTATTATAACCATATACTATATATATATTGTATATAGTTATAGAGTCAATATACAAGTATACTGTTTAAAGCAATAACGATAACTTATACACATATTTAATTATATCGAACAAAATATATCTCGCGCTTTATAAATATTTAATTTTAACCTTATTACTAATATTAACATTTCTCGTCATCTACATATATAATAAGAACATTATCATTATTAATAAGTTTAACATAACAAATATATGATAAAATAGGACAAATTAAATCAAACGCCATAATGAACGAGTTATAAAATCGAATTATTTTGATTTCAGGATCGAAAGGCATGTTTCAAAATAAAATTAATTGCCTATAAGTAACTCTACCAGCTACATAGTATGATTACAACTTTTTTTTAAAGAGACTACTCTCTAAAGATTAAATTTCTTGTTATAGATACGCTGTGTTGAGGACGTTAAATAAGAAGTGAGTAGTGTTTACACATGTATTAACTGGGAAATACGCAATCAGTTAGAGGTGTAATAACAATTACGCAATCTAATAATGCTATTAATTTGATATTGTCATAGGTGGATTATGATGGCCAAATGTCGCCATAGTAGCAGAATGTCAATCAATAAAAAATAGGATTAAGCACAATTTTTACAAATATTTGGAGTCTATAAATATTTGGTTTATGCAAGATGTGAATCTAGCTATACCGATGTTATTGTTTTAATATACAAAAAAAATAATTAAAAATGGAAATTTCCACAGTTAAAATTCTCAAATATTAACCTAAATAAATAATAAATAATAAATAAAACCTAAACCTATGTTATACAATGTGGAGTGCACTATTAAAATATATATTAAAATCTTGTGGCCTATATAGCCCTTATGGCACTCAAGTATATAATAAAAGAAGAAAATAATAATGTTATTACAGAAAACGTTTTTGATTGTGTTAAGGACTGACTCACTCTCTTATATTATATAATGGATTTATATGTATAGATGTTATATTGATTTAAAGTAATTACTGAATACTTTTTTTATATATTATTGTATATTATAATCATGTCATACGAATATACACCATATTCACAAAAATGTAAAAAATATCAACAGTGAATTTTCTAAAAATTCATTAAAACAATATTAAGCGCAATATAAAATATATGTTTTATACTTCATATTTATTGTTAAATATATTCAACAATTTAATACTCATATTAAACAATATTATATCATTTAAACAAATAGCAGTTATTGAAGATAATATTTGAAATAAATGTAAGTAATATATAATTAAGCTTCATAACTATTTTTAGATAGATAAAATAAAGGTGTGTCCACTAATTACTATTAAACTTTCAATAAATTATTTTGTATATAATAGTGTTTACGCATGATATCAAAAATATCAAATATTATATCAAACTATCTGTATGCACAGAAAATCAATACTTCTATGCAAAAAAGAAAGTAGCATGAAACCTCGGAAGCCGTTTGAGACTGACAGAAAGGGTGAGAGCAATTGTAAGGTTAACTCGTTGAGCGATTCTTTCATACACTCGATACTTAATTTGCAAGTTGTATATTTCGTTGCTGCTCCTTTTAAGGCAGTCAAAAGATTATCTCACATACGTGCTTTAGTTTACAGCCGTGCTTTAGTTTCTCATTCATAATACCAAATTGACTAGTTTAACCCTTCGTCCGTGGACATATTTTGTAGGGTTTGCTCGGTGGAGGAAAAACAAACTTCCTATCATCCGATTAAGCTGAAATTTGTAAAAATTTGTAAAAACTGGTAAAGCTATTTTTATTTTCAAAAAAATTAATCATTTTTATGACCTGATTACGTCACAAACCCCAGCTTTTGAAAAATAGCACTATGTAATAACATATACATATCCTATATATTGACCCATATATGCTATAACTTTTGATCAATGCAACCAATTGACTTGATTCTTTTTGCACCTGATTCCAGATCACAAGATCTATAATAGTTTGGTATATATTTTTATTATTATACTAGATATATAAATAAGCTATAAGTAGTATATATATATGTAGTACTATTTAAGTATTATTTTAAATTGCGGTTATTTTAATAATTAATTTTATTATTCAAGTTAAATGTACTTATTTTATGATAAACTTATATTTTCAATTTATGTTTCAAGTTTTAGCTCCTAATATCATCGCGATGTAAAACACTTGAAGATGGGGGGATAAAATAGTTCAATAATAATAATACCTTTAGCTGAGGTATGTTAAGATATTCGATATTATATTTTTAATAATTTTTAGTTAGATAAAAATATTTTAGCCACTGAGTAAAAAAAATCAGGGTAATACATTACATCGTTCAACGAAGGGTTAAAGTGCCAATTCTATAATCGACGTCTAGAAAAGAAAAAAAGTAAAACGGAAGAACAACTGCCTTAATGATTCATATTAATCATATTATTTTTAGCTTGTTCTGCATATCAAAAGGATAATTAGCTACAGATAATAATATGGATACATTTTAGTTGTGTCAATATTAACCTATTTGTCGTCCTATTATAAATACTTTCACGGAAAAATGTATTCTACAAGTGTTTATATATGCTCCAGTTACATATACAGATGAATTTGTTAGAAAGAAAAAAAAGTTAAAATTACCTATAATTTTTGGGAAAAAGGGAATATTTTCGACATCATTTTTTTGGTGATAAGTATTAAGCAGTTTTGGTTTTTTAACAAATCGTAACACAAATTAAGTTGTTGATTTAAAAAATATATATTATTGTTTGAAAAGCCTTAAACAATAAACAGTAAAATATCTGTACCAACTGTTCTATAACAACAGTTTAAATAAAAACTATAACTACAAAATAGGATTATATGCCGCAACATATCAATACTGTAATAACGTGTACCTTAATTTAATTTTTATTAAATGGTTACATTGACTATATAGACAAATTCAAAATAAAATAGTAAAACCTCAACCAGCTGTATTATATCGGACATGTTAAATCAATATCTGGATGGCCATTATGAATTTATAGCAAGTGGACGTCGATGATATCCCCAAATTGCAAGATGTAACTATGCGGCTATATCGAAGAGTGGTCAATTATAACCGCTATTGACGAATTTAATATAAGCGTGAGGAGTGAAAACACTATTAGGTATACCTAAATATGTTGTGCTATGGTTTAATAAATTTATACATTTTTCAGTCAGTATATATAGTATAAGCTTAGCAGTACCTTATCAATAATTTATGCGCTATAAAATATACAACATGTATGTTTTTCTTTTATAAATGTTTACTATTGATTTGATCCATTTAGCGCACTATCATACGTCTTGTTACTATGAATTGTGATATTATTATTTGCAACTATTTTAAGCATATTTTATTTCATATTATATAAAATTGAGTAAAATATCAAGGCCCTACACAGGTGTAATATATAATAACGTTTTTAATTTGACTTCTCCAAGTACTATAGGAGAAGTACTAGAAGAAGTACTAGGAGAAGTCAAATTAAAAATTGCAAATATAACTTTATCATATTATATCATTCATACTTTTTTTTCACTTCATTTTATATTTCAGTTCATATTCCATTTAATTTAATTTAATTTAAATTATTTCATTTCATATTTCATTTATAAAATTGAAATTGCAACATTTATACATATGATAATAGTAATATATTACTTATCATTATAAATATATCTATATAAAAGACAAAAAGCTGTCAACATTAAATCATAATTTTCACAAATAATATTATTACAATGAATAACCGGTATTTTTTTTCATTAAAATTAAAATTTAAAGGACATCAAAAGGACTTTTGTGAATTAAAAATATTATTTAGGTTGTTTATTATAAAACTTACAATCTAAATGTTAAGCTGTTTTTCACAAACAATGTCTAACATAATCAATAATTTGATACATGATGTTAGCTGTATTTTAGGTGTTATTATTTTACATGACTGTTGGTGTTGGTTTTTGAGGTGTCGTCTAATT
This sequence comes from Coelogynopora nodosa, assembly GCA_034780555.1. Classification (NCBI taxonomy): domain Eukaryota; kingdom Metazoa; phylum Platyhelminthes; order Proseriata; family Coelogynoporidae; genus Coelogynopora; species Coelogynopora nodosa. Next base: position 12,505 of record JAUZND010041356.1, on the reverse strand, counting down.
TCAAATACACAATATGCTATAGTTGTTCCAATGAATTTTTTACATTTAATGCGGCATTTTAGATATTTGGATAATTATAACATTAATAACTTTATTTCTTGCTTAACTCCAATACATGTAGACGCCAATAGTAATGTTATTACTGCAAACTGGTTTTTATTGAAATTCTACTACTTTGGAATACTACATTGTTGTGATTACTAAAACTCGAATTTGTTCGTATTTAAAAGCTGTATAATAAGTTACCCTTTATAATACACCTTCAAAATCAAATTAATTGCAATAACATATTGCGCAATACGTAATAAACATTAAACTTCGATAGGGTATTTCCCTGTTAATACATGTATAAACACTATTCATATATTATTAAACGTCCTCAATACATTTTTTATTAGGTCACCATAACAAAAACAAGAAATTTAATCTCTAGAGTGGTGTAAAAATGATTGTATAAACTCTGTATCTAATAACAACGTTATTTGACGATATTATGCAAAATATAATCACATTAAAGCATTTCTATAATCTGCATTTATTTATCCTAATATTATAATATACTAGTAGATCGTTTTTATGTCTTCAAAATGCATAGAGTACAGCTTAGAAATAAAGGAGACAGCATAGCATGGTAATCATGTAATATCTGACAAATGTTCTCTTTGAAATTTGACATTTGTAAATCGATGTGAAAACTGGTTATAATGGCTTTTTTGTTTTTTTCCTAGAACATTTTTGTAAACATTGCAAATATTATTATTGACAACTCGATATGCGTTTGCTATTTGCTTTTACATCTGATTGTGTAATTGGTATTTTCTTGTATTAAGGTATCCAAACATTCATTGTTTACAGAAACGTTAGTTAGTTGGTACTTTAAATCGTCAGATTTAATAATACAATCAAATAATACATATACGATGGTAGCTTCAGTAATTTCATAATTTAAGAACTCAGCTATATATAGACGATTCAGCTAATATACTGTAATAACTGACACGCTTCATAAAAGTATAATTGACAGGTATAATATCGTGTATTGCGAATTTCACGAGATGTTAATATAAATATATAGCTAAAAGGATAATATGGTACGTTATAGAACTAATTGATCACGTAATATAATTAAGTTGTGATGAATCTTATAATTTATAAATTGAAATCGCGAAATTTTACGTATCAATCAATCCATCTTATATTATTATAATAGTTTATTATAAAATATATACATATTAGTTAAGCATCATTCTAACTTTGGAATAGGCCTACAATTCCTACATGACTAAAAATCATGTGCATATTATAGTAGGCCTATTTATACTTTTAAAAACACTTTATAAACTTTTTAATGTGATGAATGCATACACATATATTACAAAATAGCACCACAGTGAATCTTTGATGTTACAGATTTAGAGATATTTGGATAATCATATTTTCCTGTAAAAATGGTAGATATTCAAAATGCGGATAATTATGGCTAAAAAATTAAGTGCGTATTTTTAACCATCGTTTCGAATTTATATTATATAGTTCCAAAATTATGTAACTAATATCATTCATGACTCCTTCACTGTTAATGAAAAACAACTATTTGATAATATAAAAATCGACTTTGGTGATAAGCACATATGAAAAGTTTTGAGTTAGTTTTATGAACTTAACAATTTAAATTGTATAAAATTATTAAAATAAATATTACCAAATTGATCATTATTTGCCAACAAAAGCCACTTGCTAAGTTAAATAAAAAGTTTATAATTATTTTGAAAAACCTATTTAAAGTCGAAAAAAATGAAGTATTCAGTTGTATTTGTTATATGTCGTCATACAATTATGTGCGATAACAGCATACAAATCAAATTAATATAGAATCAAAATGAAGGCACTAATTCATACCATATCATTCAATATACAACAATTAACTTCAATAAATTAAAAGACTATTTAACGCTTGAAAAAACGGTATAGGTGTACACTTTGAAAGTGTAGTCAACCTTAATTAAACATGGACATGTAGCTATTTCCCAGTAAAACAAAACACTACCTTGTTTACAGTAATGTTTTACGTAAAATAAAATAGTTCAAAACCTTTAAAAAAAAATTAAGTTCAATACCACTAATATGAAAAGCCAATTCTTGTTATGATTAGGTTAGAAGTGTTAACCATATGATAATACCCTATTTACTAAAAAAAAGATAAGCGGCTTTAATACTGAATCAGTATATAGTATGACTTCTTTCACTATGGAACTATATATTTCTTTCCTCCTTTAATTTTTGAAACAAAACATCTCCTATCAGTATAGATCTACAGCACCCCACCTCTAAACATTAGAGTTGCTTAACTCGCTCAAATCGAATTTCTCAGGAAGTAGCCGTCTAAATGTCAGTTGATGCCTTCTTCCCCCAACTACCTCTACTCCCAGACTTTATTGAAGCAAGAAAGTCTAAACATTGGTAATTGTCAAGCGCAAAGCTTTTTATTGACACTAGCAAATGAATGGCCTATATGTAGAGTGAGAGAGGTAGACGCACTGAAATTGGATTTTAAACTCGTGGCATACACACACCTGATGACGAAAACATTTTTCAAGGATTTTTCTTTTTTTTGTCCCTTAACATTAGTATACTAATTCGCAGCTCGGTGTGAGCAATGTCATGGTTTATTGATTGTTGAATTCATATTTTATCGTATGAAACATCAATTTCACTTTAATAATTATAAAATTAATTATATTCGTTACAAAATTCACTACAATAAGCATATGTAGTGTTTTAGTGATATTTATTAATAGAAAATCATTTTGAGCTAATGATATTAGGAAATAATTCGAAATTAATTTTTAGATAACTACGTTTATTTAAAAAAAATTAAATTATTATTAAATCGTATGTCATAGTCATAATGTTTTCAGTATTGGAATAAATATATAGTGTATTTGTTAAAACTATATTATGTACATATGATAATAGACATACCAATTGTCAAACTTATTTTTTAACTTAAATATTTCACTTCGTACAATTACAGCAGTAGTTTTTACAATAACAACTCTTACTCACTTAAATTACAGTTAAGGGAGATTAGTTTGAGTTTAAATGAGGCTAACATAAAACAAACAGACAAAATACTTCAGTAGGGCATGACAGGCTATTTAGCAGCTTAACATATTCTAGAACATCTTAGAACATTTCCAAGTAACACACTTTTCAAAGCAATACATTTCTCAGCTTTTCCGACCTTATTATAGGTCTCCTCAGCTAAGCTTAGCCAACTAATCAATTTAAAGCTGTCTAAGCGATGTTCGTCAGTTGTGCAAGCCTTTTATTGCTATACTCATGGATTTAAATTTTCTAGTTGGACAATCCAAGCTGAGGTAAAATAATGTCATAATAGGTGTCATGGGCTGTTACTATTACTTACAAAATCATTTCTGTTAGTCAGTTATCCTCTATGATGTTCCAGAAGATTTACTGCCAAATATATTGTGCTTTTTTTTCTTCTGTTTCTAAATTAATTTCAAACAAACTGCGACCAAATATGACTCATTTATGAGTATAATTAAGCATAGTTTGATGATAAAATTATTTCTGTCTAAATACATGCATTCATGATAATAAATTCTAATGTAACATTTAAACCTTGCGGATGGACATTTGTGGACAGCGTTCTTTGGTAACATGAAGCTGGCATTGAATAAGATGAAGATGGTAAGATGAAACAACTTTTAAAATGAAATGGGTACATTAACAGAAACACGAGTTTACATAGAAAGAGTAAAAATTCCCACACCAGGTAATCGAAAGAGAAGTAATCTTCCTTATAGAGGTATGGTGCTGGATTCCATCTCAGAAAATGTTGTAATACTTTTCAATATTGCTAATGCTTTTTCTGGTGTGTTCTTTGTGACTTCTTAACTTTTGCATTGCTTCAAGACTGATTAGGGTTAATATTTTATCAACGAATAATACAAGATGACAAATATCTTCATCCAAATGTCTGCACCCCATTAAGCTATGGTTGGTCGCCATTTATTGAACATTTTTCAATGTACATTGAGCAATACACATTTTTGAGGTTCTTCCGTTGGTAGACGAGACTGGATCGTATGGTCAGTTTTTTAACCTAATCTTAATTATCTAAACTGTTATTTATTCTGTGATAATTTTTTAAAATTAATTATGTTTTGAGCAAAAACGTGCATATATATTTGATGATTTAGATACAGATATCACAGATGCCACCAAAACAACCTATATCCTATGCCAATTAAAAACCATGATTTTTATAATTTATTTCTTTATTAGCATGTATGTTGCGGTCGAATAACTATGACCCTGTTGGTAGAGGGTGTAATAGATGTTGAAATAAAGCGCCCATCATATAAATGAACAATAAAACGGGAATTTAGCGGGGGAAAGGGGGTGGGAGTGTAGGAGGTGCGAATTACACACATTTTGTTTCGTCATTTGAACTGTGCAAAAGATTACATCCGATTTAGATAACAATTTCACAATTTTTTGTAAACAAATTGGTCCGACGGTTGCAAGCAGTATACTTCATGCATACGGCTTTTTTTATTACAAAAAAACATGTTCCCATGTTTTGAAATATATTGATGTGCTCATTTTTAAAGCTGATACTTATAATAATATCAACGAGTTACAAATTATATTTATTTAGAAAAATGTTGTCATTTAATTGATTGAAAAGTTGCTTGAATAGTTGCTTGAAAATGGATATTTGGCGCTAAATTTAAATGGTATTATCTTTACAACAATGTGTTATTTATTATTGAAAAAAATATTTTCTTTCTTAATTTATTTATTAAATCAACTTATAAAACAAATAGGAAAAGTTTTAAAATTTAAATTAAAGTTTAAAATGGTATGACACATTCATTATTATAAATTAGCGTATATTTATGAAATAAAAAAGTTACAAAATACTAATAAACTTGTAAAGCAATAAATCTTGTTTTGCCAAATATTAAATAGATTACACCTAATGTATACTGCATACATACTCAAATGATTTATTTTAATAATTAAAGCTTTTCTTATTCCCTTATTGTATCATCAGGTATCGTTTGAAAGAAAACGTGTATTAAAAACTATAACATTTGTGATTTTTAACATATCATGATGACCTTATTATATATTATATACTGCACCTGATATACATAATAACAAAACAATTACTTTGAAATTGTATTACTGTTATGGACTTCATCTCATTTATAAAAAAATAATGAGAATACATTTCAAAGCATTAATAAACGTAGAACATTTTACGTTTTAGGAATACATACACAAAGGAGCTCTTTCATATTATTATTTAAGGGATATAAAAGCGACAGGAGTTCTATTTGTTTGATAAATTTGTTCTAAATAACATAACAATATTGACAAAAAACACTTTTCTATTGCTTCGGACAATCATATTGTTTTCTGTGTAAAACACACTTCTTTGTTTATAGTTTGTTATTATTTATTAGTATATTGGTCTCTCTACATACAACTCGGAAACATTAAATTTTTGTTCTTCAGAAATGTTGCAATGGGTAGAAATGCAAAAATATAACAATGTATAATATATAATAATACATTTATTTGTAAAATTTTTAAAATATTTTATTGGCGAATAAATAGTTTAATATAAGTCATAATAGTTATTATAGGTCGATATGTCACTATAACACCAGAAAATAATTAAAAACTTATTCTAAACTAATTGCTATTCCAATCGATATATTTATTTACTGTTTTATTATTTATTAAATGTAATTATATGACTACACCCTAATTACAGTCATTTTGTGAGTTGAAAGAATTTTTCTGCTTTTTAGGGAAACAGAACGTGAGAAAAATTAAATTAATTTAGAATAAAATTCTTAGCCAAAACAGTAATTAACATCTTCACTGAAAGAGATTCTATGGAATGTAGATTCCCAAGAAAACGATAATAACTGTTATTTTTTTCTACAATTTTTGTCAGTAAAAGTTTCAGTAAAACTGTTGAACAACTGTTTCCGTAAAAATTTAGTAAAAACATTATTTTCTAATAAAATAATTTTACATCACTAAAATAATTTTGCCTAAACTGTTGTTCCACACTGATGGTTGTTCACCAGAATTTAGAATAACTTTTTTGAACTAAAATTCTAATGAAACAAAAATAATTTAGCCATTATTAATGTAGAGCAAAGCATAAAATTAAACAGTAGGTACTGATATAAAATATTGTTAGGAAAATGTATGTATATATATGTAGTCAGAAATGAAATCTCACATTTTGAAAAATTAGGTAGGCGACTACTGTTCAATAACTCCAACTGCTATGTTAATATATATTTATCTCGTATCTCACAACTTAAATTACAAGATTATGTTCAACATATTTGTAAATATAATGAGTGAAACCTATATCAAAAATGTGTTTATATATATGTACATTGTAAATATTCAATTTTACTGCCATTAATATTCCTGACATATCAGTTAGCGTCACACAGCAATACTTAAAAACACAAAATTCATATAACTTTTCTGAATTGTTATATAAAGTATATATTTTGGCCTTAAATAAAAAATATAAATTATTTCAATAAAAGTAAACTAACATTTTATATGCAATTGCAGATACATTTATAATGCAACTAATTACGCCAAAAACGCTTTATAGAAATAAAGAGATAAATTAAATCATGTAGGACATTTGCAAACGGAAGTCACAAACATTTATTGACTATACAATTTAATGAAGTATTAATATGATGAAGACATATTTTTACTAAGCAAGTTGTTTAATGCACAACTTAAATGTTATAAATTGAAAAAAACTTCTTCATGTATATGCGGTTTATTCTCCGTCAATCAATTGATAGTAAAACTACAATGTAAACCCATCTTCATAGAACCGTAATTAATATCCACATCCACTGTGAAAAATCTACAAAATGAAATTTTGTTGCAATTTTCAGATCTGTTTAAACTCAATGATGGCCGAAAATAGAACTTTAAACATTTTAATTGAAAGCTGGTTTTAGAGAGGTATGATATTGTACACTTTTTTGTATTTGCTTTTTGAAAGATTAAAACTAAACATCTAGATATCGATATTTATAAATAAAAATAGGTCAACATAATTATGAGGTCACTGAGAACAAACCACGTAGAATTATTATACAATTTTTTAATTGGAAACATTTTATACTATAGGGAACATAGACTTATCCTGCATGTTTGATAATGATGCACCTTTCAACAAAAAAACGATAAAAGAAAATGCTGTGACGTCTTACTATTGTTAAATAAAAAAATTACTAATTAGATGATATCACTAATTAGTTAATAATTCTTAAATTACATGTTTTAAAGTGTTACAATTAGCAAGTTATTTTCTATTTTACTAATTCATATTTAATTACAAAAATTATATACATATTTTGGGATTATAAATTTATAAGTAAAAAAATAAGATAATTTAAGTTTTTATAAAATTATGATATAATTTCTAATTAAACGTATTAAAAAATAATTGTTTACAACTTATAACTAAATGAAGGTAATCATCACATTCAATTATTATTGTTGCCTATGTGGCTTATGATGAAATTGTAAAAACTTCAAAAAATTTCTTTGCTTTAATAGTAAAAATAGGTGTGTGTATATGACTTATAGTCTCAATTAAGTAAGAACTATTATAGAATACGATTGACCCTTTTTAGTACATTCAATATTCAGTGATAAGCTTTATACTTGACTCAAAAATTTGATGTAGTGAAGTATTAAAACATTTTTTTAGATAGCCTATTCCAACACACCTTAGGTGAAGTAGGTGCATATAACAACAAGGTGGGACAATTTTTATCAAATACCATCCACATTTTGAGAGTAAAACCTTTGAATAAAATAAATAATTTTTTAAATAATTTTTACAATTTTTAAATAATTATCACATCTAATTAACAACAGCACTACATTTCCCGGAACGGTCAATAACTTGCTTAAATATAAATGTCTTAAAACCTGATATATTATATATCTGTGCATCAAAAAACTAGCAGCAATGACTGTTTTCAAAATGTAGCATTAATACAGTTTTCACTTCATATTTAAAAAAAGCTTCGGCTACGTTTTAGCATGCTCAAAATATCTTGGGGCTATCTTCTACAGACTATAAAAATGTCTTCTATTGAACTCAATGTGAATGAAGCTAAAAAAACAGCCATATTATTATTTCAAATATGCGGGAGTATCAGGCAAACAAAAAATTCACCCTCACCCCATTTAGTCTGTAAACTGAACAGTCATGCCGTCGAAGTTATTATATGTGACGTTGCATGTGGGTGGGCGCAGTTCTTATATGTGACGTTGCATGTGGATAGTTGCAGCTTTTCAATTAACGATAATTGATTTGAGTAGTGTGTATGTATTCGTTGTTTTGAATATACGCGTTAAGGGGAATATTTTAATTATCAGGTTTACAAATTGATTGTTCAAATGAACTGATTTGTCTGCTATGAGCTAGAGAGGCAGTTTATAAAATTATGACCGTTAACCTAAATACAATTTTTTAAAACTATTAATCACATGTACGGAATAAATAATTTAAGGTTTTAATCCACACACACCCCAACAAAAACAGTCTTTTTCATTATATTTCCTGTGGTTTTTTTTAATTTTTTTTATTTGGCTCCTATATGTTGCATAGTTTTCACAGGCATGACTTATTAGGCATATATTCATAGTTTATAACGCCGATACATTGAGTATTTTGAGACGTTGTGTTTCTATAAATTGTTTTGTAAAATTGTGTTATTAGAACATTTAATAATTTTGCACATTACATTTATTCAATACTTTCATTCTATTTATTATTTAATAAAATAAAGTATATCTTGTTTTTGAAATAGTTTTTTTTGTCAATAGTTTGGTTCACTGCGTAATTCACAGTAAATCATTTTTTATATTTTTTAAATTGCTAGAAACATTTCGTTATTTATTATATTTTTATTTCATTACCAAATAAAGTATGTGAAATATTAATTAAGTATATCTTAATTTAAATATATAATAAAAATTAAATTAACTAATTTTAATATTGGAATTGATGTTTTAAGGCTTACATTGGTGAAAGTAAATAAATACATTTTTCATATAAAGATTTGATTTTTTAAATTATTTTTTTAACTTTTTTGAAAACTCACCCGTAATAAAAGATAATAAAATTAATATATTTTAAACCATCAGTACCTAGAGTACCTACAATACCTACATATAAACATAATAGTGGTTATGTAACAGTCAGCAATAGATTTATAGTCAGTATACAATAGATTTACAGTCAGTATATATAATTTATAGATTGCTGAAATAATTGCTGTAATATTTGCTACTAATTTTAAACAGACTTTTCAACTGTCTGAATTATAGTTTATATTGTTTGCGCTATTTTTCAAAATATTCAATATAACAACACTCACTTGTCCAAGCAATCCGAAGTTGGATGATCCCGCGCCTCCGAGGAAGCTGTACAGTCAGTGAGCAACACGTGGATCTCCGTGTCGGAGTAGTGCATCGGATCCCGCCCGGTCATGGGGAAGGACTGGAGGGAAACGCAGCTGATCCGCTCGTCGCTAGACTCGCGCGAGTTTATCGAGCTGGCATCGAGTTCCGGGGAGTCGGCCGGGGTGATGACAAAGGTGGGACTACTCCGGGCAACGAGGGAATTACTGCTCTGCGAGTTCAAATTGATGCAGTCGGCGGCTATCGGAGTGTTCGCAGAATCGACACCTTGTCCCTCTGAGCTGCTATTGGACAGAAGGAAACTCGAAGTGGTTAGGTCTGACTTCTCACTGTTCCACTCCTCATGCTGGTGTACTTGCTGTTGTTCGGCTGTAGCCATTTTTTTAGCAGTTCAGTAATGTGTGTTTTAACGCAAAATATGATGGGACAGTTAGTGTTATTACTGTCCGATGGGGTGGCTGCTGGTGTAACTAGCTGACACTCCGGTTGCAGTCACAGGCGTATTTGTCATGGGTATTAAAATAATTTACACAAATTTTTCACGCGAAATTTTTAAACAGAGAAACCACAGTGAAATACAGCAGTACAATGCGATTGAACAGAACTGAAGCAGAATAACTAAAGAGGATTACTACCTGCTTGATGCAACAGTCGTGTATAGGAACAATGCAAACACAATATGGGTCTATATAGTCTGAATCCACGTGTGTGAAGGAAGACAGTTTCTTTGCAATCTGTAATCTTGGATCTCACTAAAAGCTGGAAGCAGCAAAAACACGAACTCCTTTTAGAGAATGGAGAAATGTAAATTGATAAATAAAATAATTGTGAAAAAAATCAATATGCAAAACAAGTTATAATAATATAATGCTAACCGAAGGGACGCAAGTTTCTGGAAGGAAAACTTCTTGTTTTATTGTTTGTTGTTGTTATATTTGGAATGGTTTCACAGTGTTATTTATGTTGTATTTTTTCATATACTTCCCTTTCCGTTATTGGCAGAAGTTGAGATTGTTGTAATAGATAAACATAAAAAAACAAAAAGAGTGCAACAAGTCAATTGGACGTATACGTTTGAATCTTCTAAAAATGATGCATAATTAATTTCTGATGAAAGATCTCATATTTTTTGTAGAAATAATATATTACTATCGTTAGTGCTTTTACATAGACATTATAAACCAAAAACATCTCTTATTAATTCTCAGCTTTAGGATTGGCTAAAAGCTGCCCAATACAAGAACCAAGAAATGACAAATCAGCCAATACTACAAAATTAAATAAAAAATCGCTTCTTATATACACTACAGAATCGCTTATCACGATATATATATATATATAGACTTTGTTCATAACTGAAAAGCAAATATGTTTTAAATGAAACTTACACGAGGGTACCATAACAGTCACTTAATATAATATAAACGTTTAATCACTGTTACTTAGTAATTAGCATATTAATTAAAAGCTGTTTATTAAATGAGTATACCTTTAATCTGTTTCTTAAATTGCCCACAGGCAGTTTTTTTTTATAAATATTTAAATTGCACCCCACGTTCCGCCCCTTATTACCCCTTTTTCATCCGTCCTAAGTTTATCCTTCTCCCTCTCATTGGATAGGTTTGATGGGGGCCAACCGTAAAATAAATACAGATATATAAATTAGAGAGAAATTATTTCCTTACTGTCATATCAAACGAATTTTTTTTATTGCGAAACATTTATTACAATTTTTTAAAAATATTTTAAAACTAATCGTGTAATTTATCTAAAATAAAAAATTAGAACAAACAATTTACGAAGGTAATAATACATTTTGTGATGTAAAATTTTGTTGTGATTGTCATAATCTCAAACATTAACTAAACGCAATGGTTGACAATAAATTGAATGAATTTTATATAATAGATGATATAGCACTTTTTTAATTGATCAACTTTTGATAAATTAATTATAACCATTAAATACTTTATATTATTATACTATGTAAGTTGTGCTATTGTACATTGTATGTATAACAATATACAGTATACATACATTATATTTTAAGTCATTAAAATATATATTTATCAATAATACAATTTACTGCTGTACGATTTTCAGAATTTTATGGCAAGATATGCATGAAAGAAATCTTACTAAACAATATAATTTTCACAAGTGAAGTTATCTTTTTTCAAAAATGTATTTTTACAACAAAAAATTTTTTGTTCTTTATATTATTTAGTAGGCCTAATTATTGATACTTTAACACCCATTACCTCACATAATTAAAAAAGGTACTAAAAACATGTAGGTATGTATATATACAATGTAATCGTCAATAGATTTATCCAAATATGGAACTATAGTACATCTGAATCAAGGCATTTTTTATTGGTCATTGTTAGATAGTAGAATTGTTCAAAGTTAACAAAAAATGTACAACAACGTTTTCCGTATATTCAAAAAAACAGAAATCATGTAAGTTGCCTCATATAAAATAATTGAAAATGACGGTACCTATCTCATTTCCTCTCCAACGATAAAGGTTTACATTTATCATGTTAATTTGTAATGCAATTTTCTTTGAAAATTATTCATCGTCAGCGCAATATACAATATTAATGTGTTAATAAATTATATATATATATGTATATGTAGTTTTTATAATAATAATTAATATACTACATTTTTTTACTGTGAAACAAACAGCTTGCATTATTTGTTAATAATCAGTTTAATTAAAATTTACGCACTAACTAATTTTCTACTTATTGTATATATGCTAAAATAATGCCGTCCTCCTTTTAAATTGTTGCTTGAATAATAAACATATAATTTTATTTTATTGAAACAAACAGCTTGCATTATTTGTTAATAATCAGTTTAATTGAAATTTACGCACTAACTATTTTTCTACTTATTGTATATATGCTAAAATAATGCCGTCCTCCTTTTAAATTGTTGCTTGAATAATAAACATATAATT
>JAUZND010041345.1:0-20944 GCA_034780555.1 Coelogynopora nodosa | reverse complement strand
TTGTTGTTAAGGTGAAACGTATATTTTTTATGGTTTTATTATATTGGAGCTAATAGTCATTTATCCCTTGTTGTATGCACTTTTTTGCCCTTTTGTGACTACAATAAAAAAAAGGAGGGTATTTTGCCCTTTTTGCTGATAGCCGCGGCAATTATAAATGCCTTCCGTCGCCACTGCATAGACTATAAATTAAATAATATTTTGATTCTGTAACCATTTGAAGCTTATATGTCATTTATAAAATATTTTAAATGTTTAGTTTTTCTTAAGCCTCTATTCGCTTCAATTTTCATGTATTGTATTAATTAATTGATAATAAAAGGAAGGAGTTATATATTTTTTAGATATGTTCTTTGTGAAACAATTAATAAAATCATTATAAACGCTATACTACTTTTTAGTAGTATAGCGGGTTTTTTTTATAAACATTTTTTTTGCCACCCGCGTACCATCTTCGATTCCTTAGGAACTGTTCTACGGGAGGTGCGCAGGTGGCTTGCCACCTGCGAACCACCCGCTTCTTTTTCACCGGGGTCAAAAATGTATTAATTGATTGAACGCAAATGTAAATTTCAAAATATCTTAAAATATAAGCAACACTTCTCGAAATTTCATCTTTAGAAAAGTGTATACTGAAATGTTAACTTGTTGATTCCTAGTCCAAGTAAAACAGTCAGACAATATTAAAATAAATTTTGTGACTAGTATTGTATTATTTTATTTAAAAATTTACATGTATATTAACGTTAATTGAGAGCCTATATAGCTTAAATTTTTTAATCGGGCTGCCGTTTGAAAGTGACATTTATTTATCTGTAATGGTGTTTTACATATTTTAAAATTTTTAGTATATAGAATAAGTGTTTTTAAATTATGTACATATTTATACACGTAAATTGCCAAAGTTTCATAAATAAGGCTTTACTTAAGTCTTACGTAATTAATAAATTGTAAGTATATTATTATCAATCGAAGTGTAAAGTAATCTTTTAAAATATTTTTTGTAATTACCAAACTGAACAAGTAAACCGATAATGTGACATTCTTTTGAACAAAAATTTGTATATTATTTTTATTTAACTTATCATTTTAATAGATTATTAAAAATAGATTTAATAACTAATTTTGTTATAAAATTGTAATCAATAGAATGTGCGCAATTTTTAATAAATATTTATTTTAAATAAAATTCCTGCTAATTTAATATTTTTTGTTGCTTCCTATAATGAATGATTGATAAATAATAATTTTATGATGAATATGACTGACCCATTATATTGAATTTTTACGTTTTTCTTTTTATTAGCGTATGCGTCAATTTATTTATATAGTTTTTGTTATATTTATAGACTTGAAGTTTAGACTTATTGAATTCCCAGTATTAGTATTACTATTAGTTAATATATTATAAGTTTATAATCAGGGCCATAGACAGCTGTGTGCGATGAATTAGTGGAAGCCATTGATATAGTAGAAGTCAATATAATTTTTTAAATATTTTTCTTATAGATTTATACTTATTTGTAGGTAATTGAATTATTAAAAATTAATAAAATGTTGCTGGTTATAAATTTTTATTAAATTTAACATTTTGTTTTTTTCATTATTTTTCTGCTAGTCAATATTTTTAATTTTGTGTTATAAAAATATAATAAATCTATTTTTACAATATGTTTAAAAGGGATATAAAAGTATTAATACTTGTATACAAGGATAATACAATAATAAGATAATAATAGTCCACACATGATACATTTTTAAAAGGGATATGAAAGTATTATTAACATTATACAAAGGATAATATAATAATAGTCCATAGATTATATATTTTAAATATGGATATAAAAGTATTATACAAATTAACAATTTTTATAAAATATGCACAAAAACTGGATTCACTTTTATATCACTTTTATTTAAGATCCCATAAAAGTAAATTTATTAAAAATGTTCCTGCAGAATTAAAAATATCAACTGGTAGGAAAATAACAAAAAGAACCAAACATTTATAATTCTGAAATATTACTAGTAATTACTAATACTGATATAAATTAATTTAATAATTAATTTTATTAATTATTAAAGGTTTTGTTACTTAATATATTTTATAGATCACTATATAACATATAAGCAATAACAAAGATTCAGGATATTATTTTTAATCATAACAATTCTATAATATTAATACAATTAATGCTGTCAATAGACAGAAACCAATTAAATTTTTTTTTTCTGGAAATCAAATATTTAATATATTTAAGATCTTTATTTAGATAAAACATAATTATAGATCTGAATAAAAAGTTGAAAAATTAATATTCTATATTAGCAATGGAGCATAAATTTAGATGATTCATGAACTGGCCAGATGGAGCACATATTACTAATCCATCTGACCAGTTTACAAACCATCCAACAAATTAAATACTAGAAACATTACCATTCACTATTATTTAGAATATATGGCTTACAAAATTAAAAATAATATGTTTTAACATTAAAATATATGTTAAACTAACCAATTAACAATATTAAGAGATTTTTTAATACATTAATTATATAAACTGAAATAATTATATTAAATTAATCTGCTTGATAAAAGTTTACACATAATAATAAATGTTATAAAAAATGTAGTTGTATTTCAGTAAAAATTAAAACTATAAGTATATGATTCACTCTATATAATTTATTTGATAACAATCCTTAATCCCTATAAACAGATCATGAATAAATGCAATAATAACAATCATAAATCATATTAAACTGTTTGATAAAAGTATTATTTTATATATATAAGTTATAAGAAATATTCATATATAAAGAATAATTTGCCTTTTTATAATTCAATCATTATTAATCTCCAATCCATCTACATATGGATCACAAATTATAAGTACAATAATAAACATGTATATGTTAATATGAAAATATATAGATGACATATATGGTTAATATAGAATTAGTATAGAATTAATATAGAATTATAATATAGAATTTGATTCTATTATTCCATAGTTAACAATTCCTGATCCATCTGGACAGATCACAAATATAAGTCAAATAAAAACTATAAATGAATTATATGGTTTCATAAACATATTTGTAAATTATTTTATATATGTATTTGCTATATACAAGGAATGATGTCACCTTCAGAGGCAATAAAGGAAGAAGAAAAAAATAAAATAATCCCTTTTTTTAGATCCACTGGTCACTCATTTGAATCATAAAGACTTTCTTTTTAGAACATTACATGATATATAATTTCCATTTTTACTTTGTCATTATTCAACCAGCTTATTCAACAATATTATGTTCAAATAATATATAGAGTATTTCAATTATTTCTATACACACGGAAAATAGAAAATATATGCTTTTATTTTTAGATATAGTTATTATCATGATTCTTGATCTGTCCAGACATATTATGTTTGCATCAAATTTTATTTAAAAAAATCTAAAAGCTATATTTGATAAAATAGACAATTGTTTTTATATACATATGCATCAAAATATGAAAAATGTAAATTTAATTTTTGCTTTTTTATTTATATTATGATTCCTAATCCATACAAAGAGATTGAGAAAGAATGACTAAAATTTATTGTTTTATGAAATATTATGTTTGAAGATTGGTTACAAGAAATAAAATGTTTACAAAACAATACAAAGTTAATTACATTTAGTTCTGTTAAATATTTGGCAAAGATAATTATCCTTATATGATTATTGTTATGTTCTTAGCATAATTTCATTGAATTTAACTGAATAAACATAACTGCATTGAATGTAAGTCCATAATATAGTAATTTTGTGTTAGAAAGTTTGTTAAGTTATTATATATATTGCCTCTGGTACATTTTTTAATTGAACAGTAAGATTATTCTTGATTCATCTAGTAATAATTTTATTCTTACTCCATCCAGCTGGTACATGAACTGGAACTGTTGGATGGAGCACAGATTTTTAATCCACCTGGTTGGTTCATGAACCAACCAAATTTGAGCTCCATTGCTAACATGTACATATATATATGTCATATATTAATATGGTGTCACAACACAATGTCACCTTTACATAACATCACCATGATGAAATAAATAATAATTAAATGCAAAAGTATAGTATTCATATCATTATATCATATGACCAATAAAATTATTAGTAAGAGTTTTAATGCTACTATAAATGATTACAAATTTAATTATATTATTATATTGCCTTTAATTAATATGTAATCTGAGTAATAATAATATAATAACTCCAGGATGGTGAAGCATCTAAAATTTAGTTGGGGTGGATCCTGTGAAGATCACATTTTGCTATCAGTAAAGACTATGTTTTGAATTTTATAGTATAGATTCCCCCACTCTCTCCCTATTATAAGTATTCAGCATACAGAACATGGGGGAACTAAAATATATTGCAGTCCCCCCTAATATTGCAATCCCCCCAGCCCTTATATTCTAAATGTAAGGGTGGCTGTAGAGCTTAATATAAGGTAAAGTATAAAGAGAGTAAAGAAAGAGAAATAAAACAAAATTTAAAATCACTTTATTTGTTAATAAAAAAATATATAATACAATTTGTTACATTTTTATAATATTAACTTTTCATATTATTATTTTTTAATATAATAAAATGTTCAGAACTGATAATTGCTTAAAACTGACATATATGTGATTATAACTTGAAATATAAATGTTGTACTATTGTGGAAAAAAGAGTTTGAATAACTTAATGCTATTGATAACCTGGTATAAATCCAGTTACATGGAAATTAAACTTAGTAATATGTAATGAGCTGTCACTTGCCATGAACAGTCTGTGACCCACTAAATGGCAGTCAGTCTATAAAAAAATGCACTCCAAATGTTTTTAAGTAATGTCTTTAAAGGAACATATTTGCAATTTTGAAGATATGCTTAGTATTAAATTACAAATTAGTTACTTAGAACTGTATCATTTCTTTCAATAAGTTAACCATCTTGACATACATACATGTATACTCACAAATGGTATGATACAATAATATTAAGTGCTTGTCGAGATTACTTTTTTTACTAGCCAACAAAATAAGCAGTTTATTTTATAAATGTTTTAATTTTTTAAATTTTAGAATGACTTTCATTTCAATTCAATGACAATATTTTATAAATATTTAATTATGCAATCACTTGCAGAGGGATAATTACAATTGAGATTGTCAAAGTCCTAAATCTTCATTTTGTGGGTGAAAAAACGTTGATATATAACTCAAGAGATGAACTAATATAGTTACTCACATGGACAAAAAAATATATTTATGTTCCTTAATGCAACTGGTTATGTTTATCAAAAAGACAAAGATTCATGACAAGAAATTTAATGAAAAAGAACATCTATGAGAATTGGTTAAATTTGTATATTTAAGATTGCTCTTCATTGCCAGTGGTAACAGGGAAAAATTGTAGTTCCATTGTAGGCATCAGTAAAAGTTAAGGAGTGGCAATTAGCTTTTCTGTGCCACCATCTTTACAATTTATTTAGTTGGATATAAGTCTTATGTAATGATGAAATTGGACCACCAAAAAATAGATGCTTTGAAATATAGTGCTATTACTGAGTTCTCAGAGTGTCATGAATGGAAATGGATAGGCCCTAATTAATATTGAGACTGAAATGATACTGATCAAGATTATCAAAGAAAAAGGACGAGACATGGAAATAAGGATCATTTAAGGTGAATGCAAAGAGAAGCAAAGAATAACCTGTATTATTGTGAGATCAGTATAAATGGAACTGATGGAGTATGGACCAAACCTTCCAAAGCGAAGGTAGGAAAAAGAATGGGAGGGGAGGCGTTTTCAAATTGGAATTTTTTCCCTAAAAAAACTGCTGGGCAGGTTTGGTGTGCCCTAGTTACTTGAGTGCATCTTGTAGAGGTCACAACTGTAATGGCATACTCTGTGTTGGATTCAATTGTGCAGTTGAGCACACACTGACTTTAACAAAAAGTAGAATTTGTTATCTTTTGTTAATAAAACTTTACTAAAGCAGATACTAATATTACATTGGGTACATTTTATGAATTGTTTTAAAATGAAGGAATATCTAATGGGATATCTATTTAGTTCTAAAATGATTTTAATTATAATAAAATTGTGATTTTCACTTTTTGAAATAGCCAGAGTAGACTTTGTGATTATGTAATGTAAACTCACAAATTATATAATTTATTTTCGAAATAGTATTGTAATATTCATAATATCATACACCATATTTTAAGTAAAATTTCCTAATATACATATACAATATATGATAAATGAGCATTTAAAGTTATTGTGAAAAGTTTATATATACAGTATGAATATAAAACCAAATTACCAATTGATACTGTTTTATATATGATGTCTTTTTCTTTAGATTTCTCAAAAGATATGTAAAATATGACTCCACTCGACTAAGCAGTGCCGTCTTCTGTCAGTGCCAGATAATCATGCTAGCAGGAGAGCCAAGTGAAGAGGATTCGAGTATTCACTTGTTGCCTCCTGAAAAACTTGTGCAATTTTTACGAACTAAGGCTGAAGTAAGTTTTTTACTCAATCATAGTTATGGTTGATAATATGATTATTAAAATGGGTTCTAAATCATTCAAATATAAATTTTTCATTTGTTTAAATTAAAATAATAGTTATTTGAAACTATGATAACATTTTATTATTATTATTAATTATGTCATGATATATAAAGCTATGCTATTGATAAAATTATTTTGTTATAAAATAACATCAGTTATATATAATTTATTATGTATCTATGTACGATAATTTTATTAAAAATATTTTAACTAATAAACACTTGTCTTATATTTTTTATTTTATCAATCAATTATTTTCAGATATTGCTTATTGACTGTCGATCGATAATGGAATTTGAAACCAGCAACATTAGTTCATCAATTAATGTTAATGGAAGTCGCTTAACTAGACGGAATCTGCTGAATAAAAAGGTTATTATCATTCTAAATAATTTTCTATTAATAACTTTTTCCATTTTAATTAATTTTTACTGTGTTGACTAACTTAGTTTGAAAACAACATATTATAAACGTGTATATTAAAAATAGCTAGGCCTCTGTGTTTTAAGTCACCCTTCTATCTCATTTTTAAATTAATAAACTTTAAATTTGTTGTTATAAATATGTGTATTATATTCCAGGTCACTGTGACAGAAATAATCTCTAATAAATTGGCGCAATCTTCTTCAAAACAAAGTTTACTTCAGCCGAATGCGTCTTTGGTTGTATATGACCAATGTACCGATGATCCATCAAACCTCAGCCCAGACTGTTTTGTATTTCTTATAATACATCTTCTGAAAGAAGACTATACCAATGTCAAACTTTTAAAAGGTAAACCAGGAGTGTTTTAAAAAGTAATACGATGTTTGAAAAGGTAGAAGTAAGCACCAAAAATAGAAATTAAATGAAAGAATCTACAAACGGTAAATCGTGTATAAAATTTTGTTTATATTATATATTAAATTCGTTCGTCATAGTATTCAAAGGCAAATCAATCTGCAGAACAAATTGCAGATTAATTTGCAAATTGTCATATAATCAAAAATATTCTAATTGAAATAGTTGTTTAAATTATGTTATAATGTCAGTTTTATTATAGAAACACTGTTTTCTTTTTATTTTACCTTGATCTCGAATTAATACATCACAATATAATTCTGCCCTTTAAAAAATGTTGTTTTGTTAATGTAATAATTCTTTTTTGATGAAGTAATCCTACCGTCATTTTCGTACTTTTAAAGAAAACTGAATTTGGCTGTTTTATAAACCAATTTTAAGGTTTTGACTAAAACATTTTTGCAATCCATTTTGTAACGGTACTGTAAAAACATTGAACTCGAAGGTAGTTAACTGTGTATTTTCTACTGTGATACAATATGATTAGGTAATACCATTATGTGATTGCAATTCTATCGGTTTGTGTATCGTATTATGGATTACATATATGGTACGTTTTAATGACGCATGTTCCTCATCTCGCTCGCTATTCCTGCGTCTGTCTTTAATGTGTATAAAACAACCGTTTGTGCTTGGATAACGGACCTATGTATCATTCACACATAATGACTTCTACTGTTGACTCACGGAGATCTCACTTGTTTTTATAAATAAGAAAAGGTTGACTGTGGATATATTTTTTTTATATCTATTTGATATCACTAACGTACTCTTTTATTAAATTTTTCCGAAATTCTGATATTCGTTTACATTGCTTTTAAAATGATCGTCAATAACAATTATAATTAGTACAATGTAGATTTTTTAAAAATTTTAAATAAGTTTTGCAATTTTTATACTGTACTTTCTAACTAAATTTTCTTCCTTGTATAACATGCAAGTAGGCCTAGTGATCAACACTGCCGTTGTAAAAAATTATTAACCCATATTTCCAAATATATTTTTCTATTGTTTATTGATGCTTCCTTAGCCTCGTTTCATGTTATTCAGGTTGGCTACTCTGGGCATACCACATACCATACAGACTATTGTACGTCAACAAAAATTATAAAGTTTTATTGTTTTTTACACTTTTAAATTTACTATTTGATGCAAATAAAAAATGAATGAACTGATCAAATATATCAAATGCGTATAGTTATAAAAACTAAATTATCTTTCTATGATCATTAGTATTTATTGTTACACATTTTCAATAATTATAACGTAGTTTTTGTATAAAATAGGTTTAACTGCGTAAATTATATTAATAAAATAAACCGCATAGTATTTTTCAAGCAACCTTCAATTTGTGTGTAATGTTTTGCACTTATGAGTTTAATGCGACGTTATTTTAAAGATTTTACTTGTTTGCAGACAGTCGCTATGGTAATGGTGAGTCACAGTTTCTTGTGCCGTTAGTAATTGAATGGCTAGTTGCCAAGGCTTTTCCTTATTATTACTCTATTGAAAAATTGGGACTCAAATTGATTTATATTTTTATGCATAATTTCAGTAATTTGTAACAACAAATTTCTGGCGCATTAATTTTTGTTCTTTAAATTACATAATTTTTTGAAAGAAAGCAAAACATTGTCATTGTTAAACAAGATTGTAATTGTGTTGTAGAAATTTTTCGCTAGTTGTTATTTATTTCCAAATTTGTTTAATTTATTAAATTAATGAAACTATGATAATGGTAGACGAATAATATTATTCTTTTGACGGTTTTGACTTACTTGTCAGATTATCTTATCTTTATCGTGTTATTATATTTCATCACATTAACCGTTACGTATTTTTTGTTACTTATATCAATTTGACATATATTTTAAATTGAAATATTAGAAGTGACAAAGAATTCGTTTTTAAAATTAAATTTTCCTATGAATATAATTTAATATGTATGTAGGATGAAACAAGCCATATTGAATATATAATTAGTTTTTTGGAATAATATATTCAAAATATTTGCTGTCTAGATTTTTTATGTTTAAGTTTTAATGGTAATTATTCAAATAAAATAACTATTAAACCAATTTGATAACTATATGTTTGCAAAGAAACATGTTTTATATTTGATAGAGTAAAAGTCGTTTATTAGATGGAAATCGATTAAAAGAATTAATTCAATTTATTATACTAATTATGGGGATTATTCAGCATATAAAAGTACGTGTTTTTACTATGCTTATATTTTATTGGAAATTGGTTTTGTTAAATGAACATTTTTTCTGTGAAATTCAATTATTATAAAAAGTATATATATGCCTTGTGCATTATTTAAATGTGTGAATTTATTGTTATGATACTACATCATGTATTATCAATAAGTAATCTGTCGTATAGTTATCTTGTCAGTAATTATGATACTATCAATTCTAAACATTGTCATATGATGTATCATTAAATAATTGGTAACAAAAATTCGGTGCTAAAGGTGTATTGTTGAAAGGGACCCTTATATGAATATGTATTACGCAAACAAAACTTATTTTGTTGTAGTCTAGGATTATGTTATAACTGATTATACTTTTTTTTCTCTAGATTTTACATTAGAAAAACAATTTACTTCATCAATGGTTTGTTATAAGCCACTTATAAAGAAAGTATGTGATGTAACATGTAGTATATTCTGGTGAATATACTACTCTTCGTAATGTTAATTTTTAAAAAGTATATACAATTCAATTAATTTACATTAATTCTACAGAAAGTTGTTAATTTAAGCTGTAATCTTCTTGCATGATTATCACTGTTATGATTCTAGGTTAGTAATTAAATAAGTTATGTTATTAACAGAAAAAAGGTAAACACATAACAAAATAGGTATGCTTTTTTTATTTTTACAGTGAACAATGTACGCAGTAAAATTATTCTACTCAAATTGGCATTCTATTTTTAGCACTCACAAACTAGAATCGTCAAAAATAATAATCGTGTGCTCAGATTGCGTTGTTAAGACTAGATTTATTTGATTTAAAGTTAAAAAAACTTATTTGTTATATATTAAAAAGGTTTTCAATTAGTTTAATTGATTGTAGTTGACAATCCAAAAAATAATTTTCAACCAATTTTTATTTAATTTTATCATTAATAGAAAGTTGGCGACGTTTAGATATTTATTTTTATTATTTGAAAATATACTTTGATATGTATAAATTGTTTGTTAAAAGTGTGACCTACGACAGAAAATAATTTTTTGACAGTCTATCGCGTATTTTCAGTAAACAATACATGTTCCCCTGACTTGTTGAAATGGTTTAGGTGGGTTCCTGGGCTTTCAAGCCTGCTATCCGGGCCTCTGCTGGGAGAACTCGCGCAAACTCGCCGATGAAGACTTCGTGGTTGGCTATGGCGGTGAGGAGGTAGCCTGCCCGAGCAGTAAGGGAGGCACCAAGCACCAACACGACGACGCCAGGGTTTCCGATGGTCACGTGACCCCGCTGTCGTCTTCGCTGGACTCGCAGTAGGTTCATATTGATTGTGGGGGTTGTTGTTGTAATGAACCCGACCCCAAACGTAGGATCGCTACTCGAAAAAAGGGAACGATTCTTTGGGTTAAATTATGTGCCACTACTCAAGGAAGCCAAAAAGGGATTTGATTGTGTAACATTTTGAAAGATCCTGCATGTGAGAGTTTTAAAAAGTGAAGAATCCCGCATTACAAGAAAATTACAAGAAAATGTAGATTCTGACTTAACAACTACGTTTTGGATCGTTATCTTGATAACAAGTGACAGTGGAGTACGAGTATAGAGTGCCCAAAAGCAGGTATTAGATATTAATAGCCCATTTGTGGTATGCAAAATGTTAAAAAAAACAAATCACTCGCCACAAGGAAATTTCTATTGAAAAGTCAATTGTGTTGATAATTTATTGAATAATGTTTTTCTATCGGATCATAATTTAAGAGAATTAAATATGTATATTAGATAACATGTTTATACAAAAATTGTAGATATAACTGAAATACTTCCAATGTATCAATTATTCTAAAGCAAAAAAGTGTTAACTAATATTAAACAAATAGCCTATTTTAATTAAAAATAATCTTTCACTGTGAAAATAAATAACTTTGGTGAATACTCCTATTGACAGTGTAAATTTATAATAAAAAAAAAGTCTACATAATCTAGTATAATAATGTTTTACTATTAAACATTGTAGAGTTTCACATAGATTTTCTTGAAGAGGTCGCTATTGGTAAGGTGAATTTGTGTACACAAATATAACCACATAAAGTAGTTTATAAAGAGTTGTGAAACGTATAATTAATTGATAAGACAATTTTAACTGATAAGATTTGCCATTAATTTTAAAGCACATAAATATAAACCTCCATGAACATGTTTGTTGGGAATTCTGTAGGTTGCATTTTGTGACATTTTTGTTTTCTTTTCTATCTTGATATCTCCTATATGTGGAACACTGGTTCGCGTGTTCTGTGGCATGACATTGAAGCCAGCCAGCTTTCGCTAGATATATTATTTCAACAGAATAAATTAAGCTGCAAAGAAAGAGGGAGCAGGCATAACTTTTGTTTGACTTTAGGTCGCTTGAGTTAAAGAAAATGTTTATTTTATAAACTGTTTTTCAAATGCCTATTTGTGCAATACATAATTATGAGAATATTATTGTTTTTGTTATATTACATGTATGTCATTGTATATTATACAGATATACATTTCAACTAGTTATGAGTTTACATATTTATAGTACCTTCAGAGGAAATTCTTTCACAGCTTATAATTAATTTATGTAACGCATTAAAAAAAATTAATTACGTTAGTGTATGTCACCCTTTGTAAAAGGTTTGTTAGTTAATCTAGTTGCACTGTTAATAACGAATGTGTAATTTAAAAATAGTAACACACTTTCATTTGAAGCATTGTGGGTTTTTCACAAAGAAAACATACATATTTATATTCTTAAAATGCAAGATTTCTGATTTTATTATTTCCATTAGAACTCGTTAATTCCTTCAGTTATTTCTTGATCTGATTATAATTTTCATACTTTGTGTTGATTTTCTAGTAATATGTTATTTTATGCTGGTGAATAGAATATATTTTACAATTTATAAAGAAGAAAAAGTACCTTGCAATTATACACAGATACAAAGCATGATTATAAAACATGAAGTAATTTTAGAAATATATCATGATCTGCAATTCACTCTATATTATCATATTAAAAAATTAAAGTCAGAAACTCCTTTTTGATTGACACGTGTATCGATTGATAAGTTGATGTCAGTTTCTGTGTAGTGTGCATGACAGGTCACACGAATCTGTTTCGCCATCTATCTCAGCTCTGCCCCACTTGGTCGACGCTGCACATGTTATATTATAGACGCACATGAAATCAGGGGAACCTGGCTACTTATTGCCAACATGATCGACAGTAACCCGAGGAAACCCTAGAGTATAGTGTAGACGACCTGTATAGTATATAGATACTATAATATGTAATTTGTAGATTTTTCTCTCGTTTGGTCTCCACTCTGTATCTCTAATTTGTGTTCAGAAGTTGGTTGTTGAAAATGATAATTTATTATCTGGTTGAGTGTGCGTGGTTGGTGGTGGCCCCTTGTGTTTAACCGAGGTTACTGAGGATACATTTTTAGCTTATATGTTCACTGTAATTTAAATCAATTACCTATCTTTGTATATATTTAGAAAGAGGTGTGACGAATATTAATTCATAACTATGTGTATAATATTTTCCTTCGTGGTTAAATCATCGGTCTTCCCGCGCTTTAGAGAAACATGGAGTATTTTGCTACCAAAAAACGAACACCCTGAGTGATATATATTTTTTTTAAATTGTAAAATGTACCATTTTTATTAGGGTAATTATTCTCTGCATTCTCAGGTCTTATTAAAAAGTGAGCAAGTTTTTTTTAGTTTAAAAAGTAAATTATAAATATTATATTCCGCTGTTATGAATTCAGTGTCTGAATTTTCAGTTATTTAAAAATATTAAGAAAAATAAAATAATCAGAGCTTTTTTATACCTTTGAATTTTCATAATATTAAAAGAAATTTTCAAATTTAATATGATTGTAATAATTAAATACAATAATGTAATGTAATATTTTGTTCCATCTATACGTCTTAACCCTACAAAAAGAACCAAACACTTTTGGAAGGCTACATTTAGCAGTAGGGGAGAAAAGGGGCCCAATTTACCCACCCCCATAAGCATTTAACATATTGAATTGAATATTCTCTATCAATTTAGTGCCAAATTGTTCAGTTTTTTAGGACATATATTTTAAATATGTCATTTGTTTTCTAATCAGTTGTTTAGTAAGCTGTCTATTCAATGCTAAAGCTGTGCTAATTATAATTGATTGAAAATAAGTTTAAAATAAAGTATAAAAAACTCAATTTTAGCTTCTTTTTATCACTAGTATTGGCATCACAATAGTTGTCAGCAAAAGCTAATAATTTAGCGCGAAGTATATGAGGATGTGAGTGATCAACGAATGTTTTAGCCAGCAAGCTGCAATACTTTTTGACGCAGGCAACATTTTTAAATAGTCTAAAATAGCCTATATTTTCGCTCATTTTAAGTGATGTATTACGTCATCCACTTTTTTTATATGCAAACTAAAACCATTTTATCAATTTGACCCCATTGGTGAGTCTGAAGTTAACTAGTTTATAAAGATTTCTATATCTTCTATTGATAAAATATCATGAATGTGCCATAAATATATATTACTACTGACTATATATTGACTCTTATTTAGATAACATTAATGTTAGGAAAACTTGCAGTATTTCTATATTGTGCACTGAAACTTTCTCATCCAGCTTGAGATAGTTTTGCTCTGACAAATATGGTGAATAAAATGGTAAAATAGATGTCTGCAGCTAATATGAGAAATATAATGTAACACTTTATATAGTAAGGCTGTAAATCTATGCTGTGTTTTATCAAGTTAAAAATGTGACCTAATTAATGACGGCTTCCCGCATGCGTTCAACTTCAGTATAAAATGGTATCGTATTTATTGTCGTCTTTAGTTTTTATTTAGGTCATAATTCGTTACTTATTTGTAATCTGATTTTATTTCCTTATTGTTTTTAGAAATTGACATTCGAGTGCTATTTAATGTCTGTCGGTTTATTTTACTCAAAGTCGAGATCAATTATTGTTAATGTTGTATTATAGGTACTTAATTATTATCGAATTATTTTCATAGTTGGTTAAGTATGCGGTAGAAATTTTAAAAACTTTGAAATTATTTTAATTTACTAATTATAGAATACACACAAATGTTTTCATAGTTTTAATTTTACCAATTTGTAGGATTTCCATTACATGAGGTCTGATAGGTATGCTGATGCATATTTTTATGGTTTATTTAATAGAAACAATTTTCAATGAAAATATAATTGGAGTTGAATATTGAAAAGATCTGTTATTTTTCTAAGATAGGTTAATTTCTATACGTTATATTGATGATAGTATTAATAGGTGATCTGACCTTGATAGATGTGTCACACTGTTATCTATAAAAATATGTGTTTGTCGAAGATCAGTTAGTATGACAGAAGTTCAATGGTTTGATATTGAATTCTGAACATCCTATCGGTTTTTTTTTGTATTATGTTCAATCTTCAATGTCTGTTCAGAACAACAGTTAATATTAAAATTAGTTCCATAAAAATCATTTGACAGTTAAATCTAGATGACACTTAAACTACTTAAATGATCAATGAAACTATCAATATATGTTATAAATAAATATATATTAAGAAGATATGGATTGTAGTATAATATTCATTTTCTAATTATATTTCATTAATTAAAAATTATTAAATTATTTTTTTTTAAATTATACGGTAATTTGTTTGATATTATTTCATTTGAATTTCAAGTCTTCATTAAGATTCACATATTCGCATAGTTTTTTTAGAAAAAATATCTCCCCATATGGGGTTTTACTAGTAGACTAACGATTTATGTTTAAAGCGTCACTCTAATATTGTCTCCCGTTATATGATTAATAATGAATGGTTGAATGGTCCCAGAAAAATACACATATATATATACATTTCGAAACAAAACTATAACATACCTACATATATTCTTTATCTAAGTAATCAAGATTCCAACAAACTCAGAAACTGATGAAATTTTCGTAAATTTAAAAAATACTTTCAAGTTTCACGAAAACTAACAATTTAATAATTACTCAGGAAAACTTCGAAAATTTTGTAAGTATTAATTTATTTAATCTGTACAATAAAATATCTGTTAAAAATAATAATTAATTAAATATCATTTAAAATCTGTTCTAAAAAAATATTTACTGTATGTTAAAATTTTCTCACACCGACAAAATTGTAGATTGTTAATGATAGATTTTTTTATCTAAGTTTTTAATTACAATGTATATCTCTATTGTAACGATATTTTCCGAAAAGTTGGTAAAATTTCTTTCGATTAAAGGACTAATTCTAATTTTTCAAATAGACAAATCTTCACAATACAGAATTCATCATAACATAAAACAAAAAATCTTCGATTCCCCCCACCCCCCTCCCCTAAAGACCGCCTATGCAGCGGCCCCGATTGACCCCGATCCTCACCCCCGAGCCGGTCAAGGAGCGCTGGGAACCACTTTCGGGACCCGCCCTTCCCTCCGACAACCGGGGCGGCCCCACCGAGATCCTGCCCCACCTCTGGCTGGGTTGCCAGGCGGACGCCATGACCGGCTCACTGATGCGCCTGCACGAGATAAGTCACGTGCTCAACGTGTCGGTGGACCTGCCGGTCTCGCCGCATGTGCCGCTCGCCAGGTTCATGCGACTGCCGGTCAATGACAACTATACGGACAGGATGCTGCCGCACTTCCAGCTGGCTTTTGACTTCCTGAGTGAGTGTGTGGGGGTTCTGTTTACTGTCGATAGGGCTAGCTGGCTGGCCTTTGGTATTGCAAAAACTGTAGTATTAGTTTCATTTTTAGGTATGTTGATCTTTTATAGAATGTTTTTCTTGAAATTACTTATAATCATGTTTAATAAAAGTAGAATTTAATGATTTATGCCAAATATTCTTCTACTATGAAAAGCCAATTGTAAATAATTTGTAAACTGAATATTTATTAAGTCTATCTTTTGTGTTTTATTTCCGTTACAGTAAACAAATTTAAACCTCGGTTTACTTATGTAATCGACAACATCCTGTTATTCGTGTGTTTTTTATTTTATAAAATGAAAAAATCGAAAAACAATTAAATCATTGGCATTTCTCTGTCCAAAAACGTAATTACCACATTTAAATTATCATTAGCATAATAATGTAATTAATAATTATGACTTATAAGGAGAAAAACCATAAATTGCAATTAAAATCAACAATTTTTATAAATCATATGATATACATTAGTTTGAAATGAATGGAAATCTGAAAATATACGCGTAAAATTTGCTAATTTACAAATCAATAATGATAATTTTTGATTTAATGGATATCTATCTGATTTGAGGCAATACTTTTTTTATATATTACCTTTCTTCAATTATCATAAAGAAGAGAGATTGAGAAAATTATTTTATTTACTATAGATTACATATTTATTAAAAATGAATTATTTAGATGATTTCCCCATAGTCTATTTCATGAAAAATAAATGACGTGTTTTTTCAAATTGCAATATTTCCCTTAGGTTTTGGTTATTTATTGTATCTGAAATAATTTGTTTCGTAAATTGTAATTAAATAGGAAAAGGGTATAAAATTGTTGTTGAAAGTGGTTGAATCAGGAATCATTTATGATCCAATATTAATTGACTGTTATAAAGATTTTGCATTCCTGGAGTTAGTTTTTAAACTAACTGGAATTGTTTTGACAAAGTTAGCTCGCTGTATTCATTTAATTAACTTTATGCAAATTAATGTAATTCGGCTAAACGGAACAACATTCAGCAGAAGATAAGAAATAGATTTAAAAACGTTGTGTCTTTGGTACATCATTTAAATTTAATCAACTGTAACATTTTTTACTATCGTGTGTTGTTTTAAGTATATTGTAGTTTACCGTGTCAATTAACAGCGTTTTTAATAAGTGAATCTCGTTTGCTATGTGGATAATTCTACATTTGTAAACATTTATCTTCTATTTGAATATTGAAATATATAATCTATATTTTTAACCATTTTAGGGTGTATACAGGTGCAAATAGTTTGTATTAAATAAAATTGTAAAACTTTTATAGGAAAATATTTATCCAGAAATGTAAGTACTATATTTGGTTATAACTTGTAATTGTAGAATATATTTTTTAATTACATTTGTTTTATTCTTAATAATTTGCAGAAGAGAAAATTAACATTATTTTTTATGGTTTTTATATAAATAATTTAATAAAAATATTCTACTTTTTTAAATACATTTTGTTAATTTATACTACGATTATGAAACAATACTACTGATAAGTAGTAGTTTTAAATAATTTAATTTGTTAATGATAATAAAATGAAACGATAATCATAATGTTATAATTACATGATGATACATTTTTTTCTTTTATGACAGCAGCAGCTTTTGATTCGAAATAATTAAAACTAGGAATGTCATGCAGAATAGAGTATTATTAAAATACTTTGAAAAAATCTTTCAAATTCGAAAAGTCAAAAAATTCTCAACCTGGGAATATTTTTTGACAATGCGGAGTAATGCGCATATTCACCTTTACAAGAGTTCAATTGTGATTTACTCTTAATTAATAAGATGCAATGATTACTGTTGGTGACCCTTGAGGGTCGTAGGAGGCCATTTATTAAAAAAAGTATTGTTTCAAAGTTGACGTGTGTAAGCACGTTTATTAACAGACGTTTTGTTTAAAAATCTTATTTTTTTAATTAAATCATGGAAAATGATCTTGTAAAATGGTGGAAACCCTGCTGTGGCTTACCATGCCCTTTCTGTTATCTGAATTTTATTTTCATTAGTTAATATTTTCTCCTCTTTATCTCATTCACTTTTATATTAATATTGCAGTTCAATTCACTCGCTCTCTTCTATCTCTTCTCTCCCAGATGAAGCAAAGGAAGCCGGCGGGCGTGTGTTGGTCCACTGTTCAGCTGGAATCTCCCGGTCCCCCACAATCGCCATCGCCTATCTCATGCGTAACTACAACATGACCATGAAGGAGGCCTATGAGTACGCTACCACTATTTATTGTCGTAGATTGTATCATTTTATCGGGGTTCGTTGGAGTCTTGCCAATCTGGAAAAGTTTTGTAATTATAAAATGAAATTCCTGTCCAGATCTAAAGCATTGTTAAAATGTTCTTACCGATATTTTAAAAATAATTATGATTTTGTTTTATATTCGAGGTAAAAATTTCGAGTTTTTTGTTTTTAAAATTTTTAACATAGTTTTTTAATTGCACACCTTTTTTTCAAAATATTTTCCATCTAGAATTATTAAAAAATATCTTTCATATCTCTCGTAGTTTCATAATGATCAGTACGAATATAAATGAAAAAACATTTTATATGAAATAATAATTGATTTGTTTTCATTATTTCCCTACGAATCACTAATTACTAAACGCTTATTAATTTTAGAAATGTATTATTGGATCATGACTTTTTTATTTGCAAATTTAAGTCAATCAAGAAATGTGTTCAGAAAAATGACATTGTTAAATGAAAAAACAAATTTGTAGTCTGTATGTATAACCTAATAAAATCGCTCCTTCCACTTTCAGTCTGGTGAAACAGCAGCGCTCTTCTGTGTCGCCCAACTTCAACTTCCTCGGCCAACTCCTTGAACTGGAGGGCCAACTGTCCCCCCATCCCTCATCCCCCTCCACACCCTCCACCCTACTGCCGCTCACACCTCCCGCAGTACCAACAGGTAAATTCCGGACATTCGTTCTTTGCGTTTTTTAACTAATCGAGCATACTAATAGCGTCGTTTAAATATAATTTCGGACACTATTCGATGCTTTTTGCAGTGTTATTTGATATTAGTATTTTTTCATGCTTATAAAATTATAATTTTCTGATTAATCATATACACTATAACTATATATTATATAACCATAGTAAGGATTAATTATTATAAATAGCTTACTTGATGTATATTTGCCAGTAATAAAACAATTTACAATATATATATATATATTTATATATATATATATATTGAACGTTCACTTGTTACACGATAGATGTTTTTATCGTTAAAATAAATTAGCAAACGAAAATAAAAAAATTTCACTCAAAATTTAACTTACCAATTTTTTACAATGACAAATTGAAGGATGTAGAGCGTGAAGCAGATAACTTAATTTAAATATGATAAACGTTAATATTTTCAAACGGAACCTAACAATTTTAATTACACATATTTTTCTAATTAATTTTCAAAGTGGCTAAAAATCGTCATATAAATCTTTAAAAAAGTTATGTTAAATCATGTAATTATATTTGTTTCAGTATACTCCACGTATCTCCAGTAATGGTAAAACTCGAAAACTTTAGTTGTAAAATTATATCTGTTTAGTTAATAAACATTATACTGTCATTTTTGCAGTCTTCTGTATAAATGTTAAAAATTACGGTGATTCATCACTAATATGTCGCAACAATTGCATACTTGGCATTTTTTCTGGTTTTATTTACTTGTTGGAGGGAGGACTATAATAATTTATAATAAGATAATTTAATTATAATCAACCTTTCGTAAATAACAATATCCATTTTTTCTTGTAATTCTCCAGCATTGACATCATCATCAGCGGCAGCTGCAGCCACAGAACACCCGCAAACACAACAGCCATTATCAGCGCTAGCCGGTGGCGGACCCATACACAAGCGACGTAATCGTCCCAAGTGGCTGTTCGCCCCCTACACCAATGCCGACCCCACGGGAGGGGGCGCCGGGAGGGCCTCACGGCATCACCTCCCCTCGCCCTCCACTCACCTGGCAACACTGAATATCTCCTCGCCACTGCTGGCCATGCCGCCGGTGTCGGGGGGGCTGCTGCCCGTCTCGTTCCCGGATTTCGGGGCCTTCTCGGGCGCATGTCACCCCACTGTCAACTTGGATCAGGTGTGTGTTTGTACGTGTGTCGTACGCCTGTCATGTTTTGTTTTGTTGGGAGTGTAAAGGTCTATGCCCACCAAGCATGACGCGACACAATTTAGAACCTATTTGCATTGAAATATGCATTTCGTAGGGTGGCGTCGCAGAAAAAGTTTAGTAAATTTAACTTCAGTTTCGTCGCGTAGGCATAGGCGCGCCTTAACACTAGAACGTACAAAATTAATTTTTACGAGTTAGTACAAGTGAGGTCATTCTGACCTCATATTAAAAAAAAAACTATTTATACAATTCACACTATATAATGTTAAATAAAAGGAGTGTGTATGACAGCAGACACTTTAGTAGTTCAATATAACAATATA
>JAUZND010041334.1:0-20944 GCA_034780555.1 Coelogynopora nodosa | reverse complement strand
TCGAGCTATTCAGCTCTCATCAGGTACCCTAGTCTCCCTACTGATGACTGGAATGCAAGTAGTGCTTATTAAAAACCAAAACAAATCGTCAAAAAAAGCAATTTGAATAGTAAATATATTGTAATATATAATATAAAGTAATATAATATACTTGTACTATTTACTCAATTTAGCTGACAAAGATCTTGCACATGGTCGTTATCAATTGTATTGATATTTATTGTATTATGTGTTGTTTTTGTTATAGTGCAAGATATAGGTCACTAAAAATATTATAAATATATTTAGAGGAGACAACAACATTTTTTAGTAAGTTTTTACTCGTGATTATAAATAACGTGATCATATTAAATAATATTGCTGGATGATGCTGGTATGATTTTAAAAAATTATTATATTTTGAAATCATACCAGCATTTTATATTACATAATATATATACACACTAAATCCAAAACTATATGATTATGCTTCTCCATTAAAATGACTAAAAACCTGTTAGCTATACTTTAATAGAACATGCATTATATTTAATCATTGTTTGATAGTAACTATAATATACAAACACACTTATTATTTATATTATAATATATTTATATAATATGTATCTAATTAAATACTTTTTGTTTATATTATTATATATTAATATTTTATTTATCTAATTTAACAATACTTTAAAGCTTAATATATAGCTTAAAATAAACCTAATACTCACACTTACTTCTAGTATTGAACTAAATGAAACATATACAATATATTAATCAAATCTTCACATCAGGTATTTACTATATAACGATTAGTATTGTTATTGTTATATCAAATAATGTCTGCCTTGTAGGAAATATAAATAGCTCAATTTTGTCGACAAGACTTTGTTTACTTTACACTCTCACAGTTTATTTATATGTTAGTTCCTCATCCGCAATTTTAGAATCCTATCTCTGGCGTCGTTCAACATGATTTATCTACAAGCGATGCAATATTTTGAATGCTTTGCCTTTATTTTTGTTGCACAAATCCAGGAGTATCACGCCACCAATTGGATAAACTGTCATGCTACATTGGAGAAACCACCAGGCATAATGAGTCATCCCCAAGGGATTATTACAGCCAGTAAAAAAAATTCCTACAACCAAATAAAAGTCACAAATGCAACTGAATGCAGTTCCACCTGCTTTTCAGATCCCAATTGTGTCATGGCTGAATTCAAACTTTCGGACAGACTACCAACGACTAATTGTAAGCTCTTCAATGAGACTCTGAGTTATTATCACAGCTTGCAAGGAAATGCTTTGTTTGTTTTTCGTTACTGTGATTTCAATAGCAAGGAATACTGCACTGATTTCAGAAATACACCGAATTACACCCACCGGTGCATTGGTATGTGGGTGAGCTATACAGGCTACAGATTGGGCAACAGCACTGGTTTAATATACAAAAATGTTACAAATAATCTTATTATACCTCAAATTCAAAGGGAATGTTTAAAATCGGTCACATGTGGCGGAATTGGCCTCCACACGCTTCACAATGGTTCGGTAACTGAATATGAGCTTTACGAAAAGTGGCCTTTCACTTCAGTGGAGCAACTGGAGCCAGTCAGTGATAAAAGCTGGAGTGTCATGCACTGGCAGTGCTGTAATAACCAAGACCAACGCTCACATAAGTGCTGCCATATAAATCACTCTGACAGTCTGCGGTGTAACTACTATTGGATCATCGAAAATAACAGTACACTTCCTCCGATGAATTCCTACTATACAGAGCCATTTTATACTGTGAGTCCTTTCTCCTGTCAAGACGAATGTGTAAAACTAGAACCGGGATGTGTTAAGCCATGGTATAATGAAACGATGTCTTGGTGTCTGCTCGAAATGAAAGCTAACTATTTAGAGCCGAACTGTACAAGAAAGCCGTTATACCCTTTTATAAACACTATGATGTCTTACAGGAAGGTTCAATGTAAAACAAACGATAAAGAAAATGTTATAAAAAAACTAGATAAATCATTTTCTCTGGAAAGAAATATAACTAATAAGAATAATGATTGCTACTGTTATATTAGCTCTGAGAAAATCCATGCATATGAAGATGTTTGTGGTGCACCGAATCACACTATTAAAGCTCTGAAAATATTACAGGGTATGGCTTTTATAAATAACCATTATAAAAAAAAAATTGCAGGAGATTCAATGTTCCAAATTTCCACTGGATACAAATTTTATTGGGTGAAATCAATCAAATTAAGTTCTTTTAAACCTTGTCCTGTCCACCACTGTCAGATTTTTAATGCTGATTTCAACATACCTAATGTTTCTTATATTTACTTATCAAAAAAGAAATGGGGTGGAAGAAAAGCCATAAGACCTCTTACTAAGTACAAACATCCACTTTTGTCGTATATAGTTATTTCGGATACAATAACTCCTGCATGTGGATGCCATTCTATTTACAGTTGCTCCGATGTAGTTCGTGCATGTCAAGGTTACTTTCAAAAGATTTTGGGTTGGGAAGATATCGATTACAATTTTTTGATTGCTCCGGACGGCAGCGTTTATGAAGGAAGAGGTTGGAACTATAAACCGATTATAACATATTCTTACAATGAAAACAGCCTCTTCATCGGTTTCATCGGATCGTTTGAAAATGTTAATCCTTCTTTAGAAGCATTACATTCAGCAAAATTATTAATAAAGAATGGTGTGAACAATGGAAGCATATCTCCAGCCTATACATTATTAAACTTTGGCGACGCTGTAGGAATTAATCAAGGAAGACGAAGTCAGGTTCTTTATGCAATAATAAAGCTTTGGCCAGGCTCGATTGAGCATAGTCATAGAGATGTCCCTTGTCCAAATTTGATTCTTATATACTCCCTGTGGAGTATATTCACTGCCTTCATATTAATCGGTTCATCAGTACTTCTTGAAAACCATCTTAGTGACCGATTTCATTCAAAATTCTGTAGACAGTTGCGATTCAATAAGACTTCTACACAGAGTTATACAAATCGGTTATTGATTTGTTTGAAAGTTGATAGAATAAATGACAATTTTGTAGTTGAAAACAATGTTGAGTCATCATTATTTGAAATTATTGAAGAACCTTTCATAATTCAATCGGAACATTTGGATGTTCACATTGTGCTTAATAAACGTTCAAAGTGTAAATGCTTGCCGCTATTTATTGAAACGCATACATGGACCGTAACGAATCACAGCAGAAATCTTATCGCACTACTTAGTCGTTCATATTTTGTCAAAACGTGTTCCAATTCCACGTATTTTCTGTATCTTACGACCGCTGAAACGTTGGTCAAAAACGTTATCTTCATTTACCACCTTCCAACAAATAGTCAAATCATTAACGCGATAAGTAAAACGTTCGTGAAAAATATTTGTTTTTGTTGGAAGCCATTTCAAATTTACAGTATTCAACTCGACGATAAACCTTTGGTGGAGGGGTGTGAGCAAAAATCATCAGCACTCGTTAACAAAAACTTCCACGAAGCTCGATCAAAATTTTACTACGCTAAGCAGAACTTGCTCTCTTCGAAGGTTCATTTTTCGACTGTTTGTGCTGAAGAACTATAATGGTAGATCTATAATTATCTGATAAACAATTCTATAATGAAGAACAATAACGGCAAGATGGGCATATCTAGGCTATTTAAACTGTTAACTTTGTTAATTTGATAAATATTGTTTATATAAAGGCATAGGTGATTAAAAGTTGTGTTGCTTGTATATTAATATTGTGTAATTTCTTTTTTAAATGTTAAGTATCATTAAAATGTGCATCACAATTTATTAAGTCACATCCAACGTTTTTAGCTGCAATATTAATTTGATGCATTATATATTATGCATAATAGATATTAATGTAATAAAAAATTAATTTTAAAAAGTCAATTACATAAATGTAAATAATATCTTAGATTTAATAACCTACAATTTTATTTAAATGTCCTCTTAATTTAAGACAATCTAGATTTATATTGGAAGATGTTAAAGTAAAAGTAAACAAGGGGTGTTGCAAACCTTAAATTTTTAGTACTCAAATAAGCAAGATCCATAAAATTGTATGTGAAAAATTGTTGTTTCAACAACGTTTCATAGTTTCTATGTTTCATGGGCAACAATACCGAACATTGGTACGCAACATTATTATGTTTTGATATGCCTGACTTCGCCTCTGTAAACACGTCAAATTTTGAAATAAGATTTGTTGTTATAAATATTAATTAACTACAGACAGAATAAAAGACAAAGTTCCATTCAATTATTCACTTATTATTATTTATTTATTATATTCACCTGTTTAAAAGATAAATTTGCATTCACTATAATGAATATATATTCATATTATTGGTGGATTCAATTAGAGTTCAAGGGGTACGGTGGAACCTCCTTTTACATTATAAGAAATGTATGTTATGTATAAGAAAGTATTCAAATTCTAAATATAAACTTGAAGCAAGTACATTTTCATTAATGAAAATCACGTTATAATATATTATTTATAAAAGTTATATATATTTATTATTTTGTAATAAATTACCTTTGCTTAAATATATTAAACATAGCTATTCAGGATTTGTTCAGATCTCGATAAGAAATAAAAATGTATAATTTCGCCGGGACGAGCTATAAACAATACCAGTGGTTGATCGTTCAGCGTTTTTTGATAGGATTTTTTAAATATTCGCCACAATTTTAAATATAATCAAGAGTTTTACGATTAACGGTTAAACTACCACTTGATAGAATTTTCTTTTAAAATATGTTGATACTAAAAAAACCTGCAAAAATATACGGAAACAAAACATTTTTTTTTCAAAAATATGTTTATCTCCCAAATCATAATCCACGAGATAAGAAATATTTCAGTAAGTATTATTATTGATTAAAATTTGAAATGTATAAAACAAAATTTTAGCTATTGTAGGGTCAATAAGGAATCTCTCAAAAAAAGCATATTTTAATTATACAGTCTTCCGCTTCTCGATATGTATTTGTCCCCCTTTTATTATAAATGTTATTGAAAATATCATTGTGTAAAATAATAAAAATTCAGTATTTTTAAACATCGGTAATCAAATAATCATATTATGGCAGAGCTTTGTATACTAACGACAGTAATTAATACAGAAATCGGTCAAGTTTAGTTGGTTTCGTAATAGTGAATGGAAGGCCTATCTTCAAGAGCGTGCTTATTACGTAATAGTTTAGCTAACCTGATGTAAACAAACCCAAGTCTATACTTTGAGTAATATATTAGATTCTGTATCTTAAATAGAATTCAGTCAAGGTCAACTAACTTCATTTAAGCTATTTGAATGATATTATAATATACAGTTCTACTCAAACATTACGTAAGAATAAATTTACATTTTATCTATTTTTAAAGAAGACATATTTTTGTATTGTTTTTAATAAAAAATAATAAAACATTGTAATACTTTTATTATTTTTTAAAAAATCCTAAAAAATTTGAACTTTTAATGTAATGATAATAATGAAAAATATCTACTGCCAAAAATACTAAATAAATTATTCGTTTATTACCAATTAATACAGCGAAATATTACTTTTTAGACATTAAAAAATGTATATACAGTGATTTATAAAAATAAATTATCATTTCAATTTTTTAGAATTATTATTTTAGAATTAATAACGTAATCCTATTGTCAATATTGCAACTATACATACATTTATATATATATATATATTAATTTATTATATTAAAAAGTCGTTAACATTAATGTAGGCATAAAGTATATTTTATTTCTGTACTTCATAATATGTACAACGAAATCATTTATACAAAAAGTGTTTTTTAAATGTAACAGAAAAATATACATTTGAATATATAGATAGGTACAACAAACTTTTTTTAATAATAAAATATGACACGATGAGAAACATTAATCTAACACCTTCTTTAACTAAGAAAAGTATGCATGTGTCGTACGGGGTAATTATTATATATATTGTGAAAACAATAATTAACAAAGAAAAATTAAACTAAATAACAATACAAAAATAAAAAAGGTGAGATATGCTTATATTAGCTGTATAAACCGACGCGTGCATATATAATACAAATGATAACGCAATATAGCTATGTTGTATATTGTATGTTCCTAAAAGTAAATCTTTTGCGATGTGTACCATTCCACAAAATATTGCATAACATATTTTATTATAATACATAACATTACACATTTGTTATATAACATTACGATATTATTAAAAAAATTATTACTACATCAAAAATAACGTTAATAATATATATTGTGAAATTAACTATTTAGTTATATATAAATGTGTACATCGATGATTAAAATATATTATGACTGTGGTAATATATATAATATACTTACATTGTTTATAATTTGTTTTGTTTTTACAAGGAATAATCGATAAAATAGTAGAATCTAGTCTGATATAATATTTTTTTACATATTTCAATTACTATTATGTAGCTAAAATTTGTGGCGGCATCTCAAACAAAGAATGTCTAATAACCTACATATGTGAAAATGTGAATATAAAAGCAAAAATCTACAATAATTTATATACATCGATATAAATTCAAACTAGAGCAAACAAAGTGTATTACAGTGGCCAGTGTAAACAATTTTTCAATCCAGGAGAGTTTATTAGTATAACACATACCCGACTAGGTCGTTTAAAAAACTAAGTCTATAGCAACGTACACCCCAAAAACGGGATATGAATGTGGAAGATCAGGAAGTAGATCATACCGAGGAGCAACAGACAGATCCAAAAAGTCTGACTGACTTCACTCCCGTTCTTCCTGGGCAGGGAGCGTGTCTGGGTTGGGGCCGATATCTTGGACATCGCCTGGCAGATAGTGGTGCGGGCCTGGGGGGAGCTACCTGGCCCCATCAGTCGATACTGGGCGGGAACACAGGGTCCGAAAAAGCACCGAAGAGCGAGAAAGGGTTCCTTCCAGAACAGACTCATGAGATCTGGCTTGCAGCCAATTTCGCCGGCAATACCGTCCATGAACTCTATCCAAAATGTCTAGAAATATAAAAGGATTTTGTATATTACCTGATATTGTTATTAAATTATTATTTAAAATTATATTGTTATTGATATTGTTACTTGATATTGTTTATATTAACCTTATTTTGTATATGATGCAAAAACTGTGACTATAGTCAACATACTTATGGATAGTTTAGACACATCAATGCTCTGAGACATTTTTGGCGGAAATGGAAATTTGTAGTGCGAAATAATTTTTAAAAAGCCAAATGACGAATTATGTTTAACTCGTATGTTTAATTATGTGAATACGTATGTTGATTTTTAAATAATAATTGTATATACAATTTAAAGAAAATATTTGTAGTATTTTTTAAATAATTTAAACTCCTATAATTGAAACAAGAATAAATGATTTACAAAAATGTTTTTCTATACAATTTGTATAAAACATAACATGTTTAGAGCAACAAGTACAAAGACAAAGCTTTTTTTCAATTCACAAAATTATTCACCCTTGCCACTCCAGAAGAGTATAATATGAATGCTCTATGATATTCTGGAATAAAAGACCTTTCAACATGAATAGATGGACTTTGATCGCATTATTAAAGAAATTTATTATATATTATGCTGTAGGCTTAGAAAACTTGAACATATGAAGAACTTTCTACCTTTGACATTTAATTTCTCTATGTGTACTCTAACTATGCTAATTGATATAGCAAATATACTTGATTGCAAAAAATATTTTATGCTAGTCATATACTAGAGTAATCTTATACACTGTATCGTTGAGTTGTTCATTGCAAGAGTATTGATCAAGAAGGGCAGGGCAGAGTATATGTATGAGACATGAAAGTAAAATGATCTTAACGACGTTTTTGTTTTTGTAACTATACGCAAAGTTCACCAGGTCAGACACCCCAGTGGAATATGATTCTGATGTCCTTTACAAACTATGTAGCTATGGTATTATGTTATGTTTTAGCGAGTTTAATGATAGAAGCAACAGAAGGAAAATGGGCAGATATATAAGAGCAATAAATATTTTGATGTTTCAAACGTTCAATTTAAATATATAACTTTGTTGAAATTAGTTATTTGTTTGGGTTAATTAAGTTTACATCAATGACATCGTTAAAACAGTATTATTTTTCAATTTTTAATTTATTTCTCTTGAGATGAAATTATTAAAAATATCCTTTATCTACTAAGATAAAACAATTTATCAAATATTTAAATAAAAGCTATAACACGTTTTACATAAAAAATATAAGTTAAACAATAGTAAATAATATTTGCGCATATTTTATTTGTGTTCATATATATTTATTTCCTAATATTGCTATAGTGTTTATATTTGATGTTATTTATTTTCACAATAAGCAATGAAATAAACTTTCAATTAAACTTTGCTAAAAGATAAAATATTAACAAATATTCGTCAACAATGAAATAAACAAATTATAATTAATTTATAATTTGAATGATTAATTGACGCTAAAAATGTAAAATAAAGATTTTATAAATAAAATAAAATATTTTATACAGTAGTTGCAACCCTATTAGTTAACTTAATTTATTTGCTAATTAGTGCAATACTGTAAAGTACATGTGTGTGGTTTCTCTTAAATAAATATTTTAAAACACATATACCTGTTTATTAACAGAATAATTTAAATTTAACTACTTTTTTAATGCCGACTTTAACAAATTTGTTAAATTCTCTTTGGATTTTTCTTTTGGATTTTAGACCTATCTCATATTTATAAAAATAATTTAAAATAATATTATTGTTTTTGTACTTAAAAAAAGAGAAAATAAGTTTTACGGATTAACATTAGATACATAAATTTACAGATCCGCATTTAATAACAATTAAAATATGACCATAATCTCAATATTTATTAAGATTTATTTATTAGCACAATATAAGATGGAGCAGATAAAATAACTATTTTGTTAAAGATTATTTCAGGGTATATCAGCACAGCTTTTTGATCAATAGACAATTTTTTAAATAATGTGTCAAAAATGAATTTCCAGGTTCATATTGTAATGTTTCCTTACCCCAGATATTGTGTTTAAATTTTATTAACATCATTTATTAACTGTTCAACTATAATAACATGTTATCAGTAAAATAAGGTACACATGTAATCTGTAACCCTTTGAACACGTTTTCAAGTTCGGACCTGTATCTCAAGAAGGCCACTATAGTACAAATAATACTTGACCGATTTTAACGTGTCAATTATAAAGCAGTTCATCAAATTCTTAAAACGACTGCACATTGACTGCATATTTGAATAGGAATATGTACTTCTAAGTAATGGTTTTAAAAGGTCATTTTTATAAAAGTGCAACTGTAACAGTATAATCTTAAACACTGTGAGGTTGTATCCACTTATCATGTAAGAAGTATTTCTAATGGCAGTTTGATAGTCGACCTTTTCAACTTGTTTTAATAGCATATCTCTGACATCATCCCCTAAAATAATTGCCGTTATCTTATACAGGTAGACATTTTTTTAAACTATTTTTAATATTTGTTTTAGTCAAGAATTATAAGGCACACATTTTATTATATTGTGAAATTTCTAAAAGCTTTCTATGCATAATTATAATTGAACAGTATTAGTTCGAAGTGTATCTTCAAAGTATACTACCTAATTTATTTATTTGTAAGCTTAAATTGATCTAATAAAAACATCATTAAAAAGGCAGAGTGAGTACATCTATTAAATTACCTCTAGGGTGTGACGCTGTGTCTGAACATATTGTTGACGAATGCTGGCTTTCTTCTTGGCTACCTCTTCCCGCATCGTTTTCTCGCTCGGTAATGAAATCGCACCTGGTAATCAATGAGTTGAAAAATTCAATTGAGTATACAATCGTGGAGGTTTATATACTGAGATAGTTATATTTTAAACATAAGAGATTATTTAAATTTTATATTTTTTAATGAGATCGTGATAAATCTATAATTTCTTGGTAACGTTCTGAAAATCTAGAATTTCTTGGTAACATCCTGATAAATCTAGAATTTCTTGGTAACATCCTGATAATTCTAGAATCTATTG
Organism: Coelogynopora nodosa; assembly: GCA_034780555.1. Classification (NCBI taxonomy): domain Eukaryota; kingdom Metazoa; phylum Platyhelminthes; order Proseriata; family Coelogynoporidae; genus Coelogynopora; species Coelogynopora nodosa. The sequence goes on along the minus strand of JAUZND010041334.1, from coordinate 10,838 downwards.
GTGGGATCCGAGTAAAGTATAAATATCTTATATTTATTTGGACTTCTACAATAAATGTAAAGTAATTCATCATGAAATTTTTACAAGGATATATCATCAAAATCTTAGTACGAAATAAATCCATGTTTTATCATCAGGTGATAATTGAGACAGCGTGATTTACTAAACGTGAATGATATCTTGCCATATTAATCACGGAACCTATACTTACAAATATATTGCATTGATGAATATGCATTGATTATGGTCACTCTCGTTTCATTGGAAACCAAAGTACTACTACAACAATACCAGTATTAAGCGGCTACTCACCGGCCATTATCATAGCGAACCACCGGCCCTGCATTTCCGATATCGGCATGACAGCACCAATCGCTTGAACCAAGCCCACAATGGCAAGCGAGCCGTGGCGCAACGAGGGCGGAAAGGTGTACCGGTAGAGGTCGGCGTCATTCTTCTCCACCTTGGTTACCCTGCTGTCCAGGAAGCCGAACTCGTAGTTGTACCCGGTGGCGAGGATCACCGTATCGATGTCCACACGACTGCCATCTGTGAAGACGACGTGATCCTGGCCAAAATGGGCGATATTGGGCCGCACCTGCACTCGGCCCTTCATGATCTCGTAGGGCAGTTCGTCGTTAATGGTCGGATGCGCTTCTAGGGCCCTAAGGAGACGAGAGGGATTAGAACCTGTTGAGAATGACTAATATATTTTTACAAGGGACACCAATCCCTTGCACGTTTTGGTTTATTTTTAATGCGATTTTTGAGTGTTTTCTAGGTTACTTTGAAGTTTTACAACTTCAATTATCAGTAAACAAAACCATGTGATGTACATAATAATTTATTAATAATATTAATGTGAATATACAAGAATATAACCTGATATATAAAGAGGAAAAAATGATGTTCATGCATAATTATACAATTAAGAATACTATAACAAATTTACTGTATGTCTTTAAAAGTCTAGTATACCCTTTTTATTATTTATGAAATGTTTGAATGTTACCCTAAATTTTTGTGTATCTATCAAATTCCCCGCTTTTCAGGCTTCCAGATATTTGGAATATCTAGATCGCCGGGTACCCTAAACTAACAGAAATTGCAGATTGTTAGTGCTCAAGAAACAATGAGGTTATTCTAAAATAAATTGAAATGTTTACCTGTGAAGTACAAATTCAAGTCGATAAGGTTTAGGAATATAAAGATGTTTGTTAATTTTAAAATAGATAAATGAAATTTATTAGTTTATTTTGATTATAAAATTTCAATGTTAGATCTCCCTTATTTCCCAAAACATGGATCAGTTTGACCCTTTCCCCCCAACCTTTACACGCCCATTGAAGGAAGGGCGTTCATGAGTTGATAACCAGATCAAACTAATCACACTACAAATCTCGTCAACTCGTCTTCAATATGGCTCCGTTCAGATAGACTATATAGATATAGATAGACCAAGGAAATCTCTATAGATTTCCTTGAATAGACTGTATTAGGCAGACTATATGCTCCCGCATCTCTTCAGCTTTTGGTGCCTTCACCTTTGACTTTTGCAGTTTGACACATTTTGAGCTCATGTTCATCAGTGAATATCTTTTCCTATATTTCAAAGGTTTACTTAAAACATAATTATTTGATTTGTTTTATTTTATTTTAAGGATTTTTAAGTTTAGATTTTTTTAATAATTATTTTTTCAACTCTTATAGTTGGTGTAGGTATTTATTATAAAATTAATTAAAATAATTCAATCATAATTTTATGTCGTAAATATTTTGTGAATAATATTTAGTTTCTGGTTATTAAAATTTTTAAAAATAACTGCCTAATGGTATTTAATTAATACATATTTATTTTGGAAATCAAAATAATTAGTAAAACGAGTTACGAAAAACGCGTCATTTTATTTATTAAACACAAACATTAAAGTTTTGAACGTGCTATCTGTATATAATTATTTTAATTGATGTGATAGTAATAAAGTTATATTGAAATAATTTTTTAAATACTTATCAGAACCTAAACGTTAGGTATTAATCTTTTGTACTCAGCGAAAATGGCAAAAAACATCCATTAATTACAGTAAAATCAATCTTAATAATTAAACGCCCGTGCACAAAACAATTGTTTATGGATTCTATTAAAATAGTTGAGTGTGGCTTCCAGTTTAATATATAGGGCCTTTATAACGGGTCATAAATCTTACTTGTGCTCGGCCCCGAGTCCGTACATATTGTGGTCGAATCGGAAGTTGGCCATTCGTTCCACCATCCACTGTAGCCAGTTGTTGGGGAAGGAGAACATAAATCGAGTGTTGGCCAGGGCATCGGCCGGCAGACCGAAGGGCCCCATCCGACTCACGATCCAGGCGCCACGTCGTGTACTGAGGTAGGTCTGTCGGGCATTGCGTCCCAGGTCCACGGCTATGTCTGCCGCCGAGCATCCCGCGCCTGTGTTGAGAAAGGTGCGACTTACGATTGAGTATATTCCTTTATATACAAAAAAGGGTCGCATATCAGATTCGCACGGGTCAATTATTACAATTCCATTGTTATGCATTATAGCTTTAAAAGTCATAAGACAAACATTTTTTACTAATGTTGAGTGAAATACATTTATGTTTTTATATATTTATTATTTGCAGAGTTTTTAAAATTTTATAGATATTTGTTTGTAAATAAAAAAAATTATATTCAAAAATATTATTTATCAAAGAAAAAGGTATACATCATTTAACAAACTTTATAGTTATGTCATGCATAAAACAAATTTAGAAAGGCTTATTTATATTATAAAAAATACTTTTTATATAATTTAAAATATTTTTTTATGAATCGGCGTTTTACCATGATTTATTATTAATTTAAATAAACATTATTTATTTGAATGGTTTTAATTTATTGTAAAAATTGTTTAATTAATTTGATAACACTTTAAAACATTAAAAAAATATATTATTTAGTTAGCTTGAAAAATGTTGCGCTTCAATTATTGCTTCATCAATATGTTTACTGTATTTAAAATCCAAACGTTTCTCCAAAACAAGCTGCAACATAACAGCTAATATGATTTAGAATAATATTTACGTTTGCATATTTACTAAAATAATTAACAATAATAAGTCTCGTATTTTAGTTGAAGTGAGATTCAGTGGTGAGTCACGCTTTTTTTAACATAATTCATACAAAGTAATAAAAAACACAGTTTAAAACGATATCAGTGAGTCACATAGAATCTCAATAATGCATGGTTTTTATTCCTTTTTTGCATAGTTTATCGTATACATAGCATAATTACATAATCATCCGTTTGGAAAACAATACATTTACTATAATGAAAGCAAATAGCTGTACGCATTATAAGAACTAGTTAATTCGGGCAATCCTATAGTATAGCTTCATCTATGAAGAAGTAAAAAGGACATAACCGAAATGACGTAATTGTAGATAAAAACTCAATAATGCAGCCACCGACTATGAAGAGTTGGCTCAGAGGAGCGGAAATCAACGTCTAGACTGTTCAGATCTGCTGGTAGCCTGTTATTATGGTCGAGGATTAGTTCTCAAGAGGGCTAAGTAGAAATTTGTACAGAAACTATTTTTTAATTAGAAAAGAGTGTCACAATTGACAATAGTATTCATTATTTTAAATATTTTTATTTAAGACTATAAAAAATATAGTATGTACAATTTTAAATATATTTAAGACAATATTAAAATATAAAAAGGACTCAAGAAACTATACTAAATACGATACTATAAAAGTACATTAAACTTGTTGCAAGAATAACAATGTAATTTTTGTTATCAATAGTTTCGTTAGCAATTTTATTTAACGATATTTTATTTTATGTCAATTTAACTGAATTGAGGCTTTCATAAATTATAATGAAACGCATTTTTAAAAAAAAATAAATCGATTTAGTAACAATTATTGATAATGTTATTTTGGTAATAATAACTTAATTACAAAACATAAATAAGAAACATGAAAAATTAAATTAATCATATATTCTGTGCAGTTTACAGTCGAGATAATTTTATATTAACAATAAATATTTATTTGCTTTTTTATCTGACATTACCATTTGAAATAATTTGACAAAATATGTTTAAAATACTAAACTTAAATTAATTACACAACTTTCTTACTAATCAAAATAGTAAATTTAATATATACCGTAACAATATTTTATTAGCACTAAGAAAGAACAAAAATGAGGATTTTACAAAGGTGAATAATTAACATAAAATTATTTAAAAAAGGGGTATTATCAAAAGCTTTAAATAGTATATTTAATACATTGTCAACTATATGTCAGTAGCATACTTTATAAATAAAAGGTTTATAACTAAATGAAAAGTCTATGTTCATTTTAACGATATTATAAATTTTTCATATATTGTTATTATTTTTTATTATTAGACGACAACTATTAACGTAATTTAATAAATAATTAGTAAATAATTTTAATGTTACAATATAAAATTTAGTAATTTTATAAATAAAATAAAAAAAGTATAAATATAATTTACATGTAAATGTAAATATAAGTATGTAAATAATATAACTAAAAGAAAAACAATTATTATAACAAACTATGATAACAAAAATTAGTGACGTAATTAATTTTAAAATAATTATAATTTTACTTCAATCGCTTAGATGTTCTTCTTGTAATTATTAATTTTAATGAAAGTTTAAATATATTTACTTTAAATGATTACAAATTTGACGAAAATTGTGTTTGTAATAAATATTTCAATTAACTTTTGTTTTTATAATGTATATATATATATAATTTCACATAATAAAGTTTATAATTCACATTTTTATTTGTCTATTAACACTATAAACCTCTATTTTATAAACATAGTTTTACAGGTTTTTGTGATGGGGAGGATTGGAAGCTATACAAAAGTTAGTAATGGGATTTTATGCGTATAATAAATAAGAAAGGTTAATTCTTATTTTTAATAAAAAAATTAGGAATACATATAATTGTTATTTCACACACTTCATGTATTGTATGTTTAAATATATTTATCATATTTTAATACTATACGCTGTTCATATTGGGTTAACACATTTTATTACTAATAAAGCACGTATTCGAATTGCACTTAAATTGCTTATATGCCAAAAATTATTACACGAAAGTCAATTTTTCTTAAAAACAATAATTTAAAAACACCTACCCACGATGAGAACATTCTTCATATCGAAGGTATCAGGCCGGCGATATTCGTGCGAATGAAGGACTTCTCCCCCGAAAGACTCCAGCCCGGGAAAGTGCGGCCTGTGGGGCCGACAGTGGTGCCCGCTACACACCAACACCCCGTCGAACACCCGTCTGGTCGTCTCTTGGGTGCCCAAGTCGGTGACAACCACAACCATCCGGCCGGTCTCCTCATAGTCTTCGCTGGGCGCTATCGACTCGACCGATTGACCGAATCGGATCCTCTCCCGCAGGTTGAAGTGACTCGCGTAGGAGTTGAAGTACTCGAGGACAAGGTTATGCGGCATGAAGTTGGGATAGTGGTCCGGCATGGGGAAGTCTGAGAATGCCATCATCTCCTTGCTAGTGTTGATGCTGCAGTTCCGATAGACCGCCCCACGGCCCACGCGCAACTCCTCGGAATAGTTCCAGAGGCCGCCTATGTCGTATTCCCGCTCAAAGCAAACGGGATCCAGACCCTCGTCCAGACAGGTTTTGATTCCCGCTAGGCCGCTGCAGCCCGCCCCGATTACGGCTATCTTCTTGCTCGACATGATCGAAATTGAATTAGATGATTTTATTACCTTTTTAAGTTGTTTGATGCAAATCTTGCGATCACTACTAATTTATTCCCTGAGAAGGCTGTCGTGAATGTTTTCCTTTTTATAGCCAAAGGCGCGTCTGCGGTGGAGCCTTAGTGCAACGCTTGATTGTATTGGCCAAGACGTCAGCAGAAGGAATCCGTTTGTGTCTCGTAAACCAGTTAGTTACCCTTCTAGGTTTACTAATGTTATATTAGGTACACACTTCACACTTGTCGTTGCTGGGTATATGCGAAACACGAATATGATTTCATAGTGAAGTGATTAATTAATAAAGTGTCCTCGAATACTGACAGTGGCAAAAAACTGAACTTCTAGCTACATGAATGGGTCAGTTGTGAGATGTATAGTTGGCATATTGTATTTTGAAGTTGCTAATTAAAATACATTGTTTGTATTTTGGATAATTACCAAATTGCCTTTATAATCATCATAAAAAATCTATTAACAGAATAAATTCTGAAGTTATACTAATTTCGTAAAATTTATAAATAAGCCTTATAAAAAATATTATTTTCAATAGCGGATTCAGAAAATCACAGTAGGAGTATATTTATTTTATTTTAAACTAAGTTGCTAATTAATATTTTTCTTCAAACTTTTAATGGGTAGTTTATTTAATATGTTTCATTATTTAATCCAAAGAAATAGAGTTCATAAACCATTTTTAATATAGAAATTTTTTCATTAAGTATAAAATCAAATAATTTTGTAATGCATTGATTTGGTATATTATAATACATAAAACCATTGAAATATCTTAGAAATCAATCCATGTAAACAGTAAGTAAGTATATATTAGAATAAGAGAATTTGCGGATGAGTTGCCCATACTTCGACTGAAAACACGACATCATTTATGTACAAATTTTTAATCTGTGTAATTTTAGACTCGCTATGTGGTTGAAACGTAGCATAAATTTAAATACGAAAAATATTATGATTTAATTAATACCTAAAATTTACATAATTTCCAAAGTTATTAAATTATTAAAAATATTTGACTATATCATAATATTATAAATAATAATTACGCTAATTTTGTAAATTTTTAGTTACGTATTAATTTAGTTATGACATTTTTATTTAATATTTTCATAATTTATATTTTTATATTTTTATTATTTATAAATTAAATAATTTGTATGCAAGTAATATTGTGAAACATTTTTTTTAATATAGATATTTTTTATCAGCTATACTTATACATATTTAAATTAGTTAGTATAATATGCACTAAATTAAAATATTACGATGTGTAGATAAATAAATTTATTGGGTTACAAGTATAGGTATGATACGATACAAACGAAGGAACTAGATATAACATAAAAACTACATTATGATAAGTCAGATACATAAAGACAATACCTCATTTAAATTTTGGTTATTATTATTATGTATGGCTATAGTAGCGCAGCATTAGATTTAGAACCTATATCCTTTTAAAAACAAGAAACCTGTAACATAGAACCCGTAACATAGAACCTGTAACAGGAAACCTGTAACATGAAACTTTTAACATGAAACCTTTAACATTTAAAAACCAAAATATTTATATCTATTTGACCAACAGCATTATACGTTTTATGTATCAACGAACCATTACAGAATTCAATGACATGTTTCCAATAATAAATTGGATAGATAAAATGTGGTTCAGCACGGACATTTGCTCACCGGAAAATAAAATGCTCTGTGGACATTTGGCTACCCAATATTTGCCCAATAAAAAATTGCTTCGCAAATAATATTGAATATAATAATCTTGAAAAACAAGGGTGCGTAGTATTTACAGCTTAGTAAACTTAGTTTGAAGTATGAAATTTCGTCTCCTTTTCTCTTTATGATAATTGTGGGTGGACAGTGGTTTAACAATGCCAAGGTGAGAAAATGGATATGGCGTGATAACATAGTAAAATTATTATGTATCTGATATTTCTATTTTATGAAGGAAGTAACAACGACAGTTAATTTGATTGAGCTTACTTTTCTATTAATAAAGTTTCGTAAATTTTTTTCGAGATGATAAATGGTGTGTATATTCTTTCTGGCTGTGTTTATATGTTCCACTCATATTAGTAAAATTGCATAATATTTAGTTAGAAATATTTTATTTTAACCACTAGATATTATAATAAAAATCTTACAAAACATAATTTTATTATTTGTAAATAAATCTGTAAACAGATTTGAGGAAAGCATAGTCCGATAAATAATCACTTGAAAGTGCTGCAAATGTCCCACCATTATAAATTGCAATTATAAAATCAATACAAAGATGCTAGACTAACTTGTTTTCTATGAAATAACACCCTTATACATACAATAGATATCAACAACAAAAAGTAGGACCAAGTGGGTTAATTTTAAACATCGGTGTTTTATTGATTATTACCCTAAATTAAATTGTTCTGAAATTTTCATTACCTCTCAAATTTCTATTTTGCATATTCTGGAGAACTTTTTTATTGTGATACTATATAATTTAAAATGAATTAATAACAGTAATTTTGTTATACATATATTAGTTTTACTATGAAATTACCTGTCTCTTTTTTTCTTTAAATTCGATTTTATTATATCTATTTAATCAATGTATGAACACTCATTCATTGCTTTACTTACATATTTTATAAATTTTTTAATCTAAAATCTACAAATAAAAATTATAATTTTAGAACTAATTTATTATTTATATACAATTTGATACAACCCCTATAGCATTCGGACGTAGCCTGCCACTTTGTTTTCATCGCTGCTAAGGTGCGGTATTATAGGTCTAAAGTTTAGCAATGTACAAAAACTATAGTTATCTAATTTTTAAATCGTTTCAATATTTATTTCGAGTAATTTGTCAAATTGTAAATCATTTTTTGATTAGGTTAAATTTACAAACGGCGCCTTGCCACAGTTAATCACAAAAATAAGAATATAACAATTACAAGATTATATAATTTCAAAATTCAAAGTCTATCAAACTTTCAAAAACATCGCTATATTTTATATAATTATACAATGATTTATTTACATAATTATTCAGACAGTCCTATCAGCATTATATCCCTGCAAGTGCCAATTTAGAGCCATAGGTACTTCGAAATATGGTTACTGTATAGGAGGGGCAGTATACTTTCGCCATAGACCTACACTTTCCAAAAATTAGTAATGGTAGGCTACACACAAAAATATAACAAGCATATATTGTATATTATAAGTAAAATATATGTCATTAGCATATCAATTAATAAAACAGTTGTATATACTGGAAGTTATACTAAACAAAATTCCTTTTGGACGCAAGAATAAAAGAAACCGCATATAGGTCATGCAAATATTATTGTACACTTGCAACATTATAGTCATGCTAGTTTCATTCATTGACACAATCACAACTATTTGAATTATATACGCAGGTACTGATACATAGACGAATGTTGATATGCTAGCTACACATTGTTCAAATATTATTATATATATCAATCAACCCTATATATAAAAAGGTTAATAAAATATTGATGTCGGTATTTAATAGCCACTTTATTATGCCATACTCTTGTGTTCGTTCAATATTTAATAAATCAGACAAAATACCGACCATGTTAAAACCGGCATTTGTGTTAATTTTGAGATGTATACAATAGCATCTTTCAACAGGTCATTAGATCACAAAGTACTTTAGACCGAAAAAGTTGTCCATATAAACACCGCAATTATAATGACGATTTTATTTACTATAGGCATGAAGGAGTCTCTGGCCTACGACCGCTTCAACCACATTGTCTGCCGTTGACCGATATATTTTCTAAAATAAGTAATCAGTCAACTTTTGTGATGACATTCAAGTCGATCACCTTTAAATGATGACATTGGCGCTACGTCACATCTGTGATATTTGCAGTGTGAAAAAAATGGTTCGGTCACATAGAAACTGATACCTTGGCAATTAATATAAATAGTTTAAAAAAAATTGTTGCGAGAAATATCTATTGTTCTTTAATATGAATATTAAGAATAATCAAGTAATATATTTACAAAAATACTAAATCTAACATCCTATTACTCAATTTGTATAATTATAATAAAAACAACAATTGAAATATTTTCCTAAAATTAAAAAAATTGCATTTAGCTGAATTGTAAAATTATGCAGATATCGCACTCAGTCCCTATTCCCTGTTTGATATATTTTAATTCTTTAACTTAAAGATGCGTTTCTCTCTAGTGTATCTTTACATTTTTAAGGTGCGTAACTACAGGAATGGGGAAGGGTTCCGGAACTCCCCCAACACACGCAACTGCTATTACCTATCCATAGAATTATAGGTCTGTAACATCAAACACTCATTAAACATAGACAATCAAATAAAATCCTCAATGTAAAATAAATTATTTTAGACGATGATATATAAACAAAATGCTCTTTTCAAACCTATACCTGGGATGTATATAAGGAACAAACACGACACAATTTTCCCCAGACATCCAAAATGTAGTATTTTATTTATAGCAAAATAAGTTTCGCGAAATCAAAATATTTATTTGGAAACAAATGGCAATACCCTCTATAAGGTTTATTGTAATGGCCGCGGTCATCAAGCATCGAATCCTACATTACTGTTTATACATTTTTGGTAAATAGACATTCTGGTGCAGATCATGTAAAAACCTTTTTAAAAGTAGATCGGTTTAGAATACAAGAACTCCAATAACACGTCAGTTTAATCATTTCACCCATTTTGATTTATCTGGTATACTGGAAAGCCAGCAGATTTACCTGGTTATTCGAATAGAAAACATAAATGCGAAAAATCTAAAAATTGCATCTCTCGAATTTGAAAATCAGAATATTAGTTTTAATTTTGAATAGGAAAAAATGGCCAACGACTGAACGGTTAGAAAGATACATATATACATGGTCCGTACGCTTTTTCAATAATTTTTTTCCCTGACTTTTTTTACATACCAAATTTACTAATATACAAAAAAATTATCTACCAAAATTAATTAATTTATT
>JAUZND010041333.1:23304-44256 GCA_034780555.1 Coelogynopora nodosa | reverse complement strand
TGTCTACATTTGATCTGACAAAATTCACGTTTTCAAATTTAAATTCTCGGCTGTCCACATTTGATCTGACATTGCCGTATTTGATCCGCCCGGTGTCTACATTTGATTGGAAAAACCTTATATATATTTCTAAAGCACATTTTATTAACGGCTGTTATTTAAATTAATTAAACACACTTCACTATATATCGCACCCGTTATTATTGAATATATTGTAAAATTTTTATTAAAATGAACTAATTTAAAAGCGTCATATTACTATTTATTTCATTTGTAAATAGGGTATAGGGGAGTTTTTTAAAGTTATAGCTATTACGCCCTTATTTTTCAAATAAGCGGAATATATTAATTAATATTTTGCAGGAAATCCTAAATTATCAAAACAGCTAATTTTATAACAAATACAAAATAAATTGTCTATATACAATATATGAAAAACACACTATCATCAATTTCTATAACAAAACTTTATTTCTATAACAATTAACAAAATGTATATATACGATTATATTGCCTCTAATTTTTAATATAATACAAACTTTGTATAGAGAAGCATAAAACTTTGTAAAAATTATGCGTGAGCGTATATTTACAAATATAGAAAGGTTTAGCTGGCACAATAAAGATGACAACGAAATGTGAATTAAACCTTGAAAATATACCCGCAAATTATACTAGAAGCAAAATGAAGAAATATAGTAAAGATAGTTAATTGAGATAAAAAGAGGAAATAAAATAAAACATAAAAATTGTTTTTACTTTATAAGTTTTAGTTAACCTGAATTATCAAATTAAAAATATATTAGTTTGAATTTAATAATTTTTATTTATTAGATAAATTGAACTAAACGTAAAAGAATTATAAAAAAACTAAAAGTATTTCAACACTATGAAAGAATATTTGCAATAGATAATTATTATTTTGATTTAGAGAAATAAATGTATTTTTATTATTTTATTTTTATTATATAGATTTAAATAACAATTTAAATGCAAAAGTAATCGTATTATTAAAATGAACCTAGGAAGTTCCAAATATTAAAACTGTAATAAATATAATTACTTGAATTTATTCCTTCTAAAAATAGAAAAATTGAAATCGAGAAATTTATTTTGAAAATCAAGAATTTTATCACAAATTTAATATATTATGAATATGATTTTGTACCAGTTGAGTGTTAAAATTCCTGTACGGCCCAGCGTACATGATGTGAAATTGTATCAAATTGTTGATATACAATGTTGATATAGACATATGTACACATGTCGTAAATGGCGGATCCTGTTATAGACTACTGTATATAGTGCAGACTACTGTATATTGCATAATAATGACAAAAATATATAATTTACTATATGTTACATATAGATATCATACACTGAAATATATATAACTATATATATACGGTTTGCGTGATTGCACAAATAGGAAAGGGGAGTTAATTTATAGCGTTTCGAAAAATCGCAACAGGAAGGCCACAAAATGTGGGATTAAAATAATAGAAGTACATCCCCATATGTCCCAAAGCTTTTAGGACATTAAAAATCCAATTAATAACGCTCTTAATATATAACTGGTAAATAATAAAATTCAGTAGGCATATATAATAAACAGTAATTAAATATGTATCTTGAAAATGTCATTTATATATAGATCAGAAGTATTCTTTAAGAAAAATACATTGTTGGTGTATATTTGAAATAATTCGTTTGAAAATATGTCAAATTATTAAATTTAAAATATCAATTTGTTAACCAGGTAGTCTTAAGTTAGGTTTTAACATAGTAGGGGTGCCAATTATCCATAGATAAAATGTACTACATCATTATGGTTATTAAAATATTACAATAACTCATATGTTTACTGGATGAATATTATCGATTTCAAATTGAAGTTCGTCATGTTCAACAGTATAAAAATGGACAACATACAAAATCATTAATTACGTTTCTTTTGTTTATTACAGTTTCTTAAAGCACTAACAATTTTTTTAACATTAATTATGGTGACATTATATTTGTGCTGTTTTTTCCAAATTGTAAAGGCCTAGAACCTTTTATGGTGCTATATCAACACAAATTTAAACAAACTACCAAATTAAATGTTCTCATAAATATTAAATAAAAACATTGCATATTTCTATTAAGGGTGTGCTTAATTTGAAATTTTTTCAAATTAATCTGGAAATTATAGTGTAAATATAAATACAACATAAATATAAGACGTATACTACTCATAGAAAGGAAATATATTGATTATGTTTAGCTTATTTTCATATTTAAATGAATCTTTTAAATAATTGTATTATAAATATGCGGATATAACACCATTTTCTTATTAATATATAAATAACAGTTAAATATATTAAATACGACTTTTTATTCTTTTAGTTATTATTCTTATAATTTTGTAGATTTTGAACATTATGAATTAAAACATTATTTATTAATATGGTAATTGCAGTTGTTCAATGCATTAATGATGTAGTTTAATTAATTCCATTAGTAGTTCAATTAATTCCATTTTTAGAGTAATTAATGCCTGTTGTTATAATTATTACCAACTTTAAAGCTTTAGAAAAACTTGCAGAAAAATAAACATAAACATTGTAAACAAAATTTAGACTTCAAAATAAACGATATTAGATCAGATCTAAGCAAAATAAGAAGCCAGTCAACATTTTATAGATAAATTCGCCCCATTTGATCGCTACATTTACCTAGTGTGTATATCAATTTATAGAAATAAAGTATATTATTGGCTTGATAAATTCACTATAATCATAACTTCTGTTACATATATTGTATATATATAGTCAAACATAGTTTCTTGAATAAAACAGGTACATGTTATACAAGTATACAACATGCGTTTCGCCATAATCTATACAGGTAAGTAAATATAGTATTTTTGGCCTCAAAAACACGAGCATATATATCCAAACCTGACCATAATCAGTATAATACGTAATAATGTGAAGGATATAAAAAAGTCAAAATAGCCGAGAAGAAGTGAACAACTGAGAGAGGTAAACGGAGCAAATAAAAACTTGTCCGATTTGATGACGCAAGTTGACTGAGTTTATGAATTAGGTATGAATAACAACTTCATTTCGATTTCCCCTGTGTACTGACGGAGCCTGATCCTTCGGATTCACGTTCTCGTGCTTCTCTGCCGACGCCAAAGCGGTCCTTATGCTTCGTCTTTTCCTCAATTATCATAGTTCGCAACTGCTTCCCACCGGCTTGAGCTCGTACCCACTGTTCCATGTTGTTGTTCAGCATCCCCATCTACATAAATAAAAGGCATACGTATAGTACTGGCAATTATGTAAGAAACTCTATTAAAAGCACGTAACAAGCACAAAACAATATTCAGAACAATAACTTAAGGTTTTGCATTATATTTTTGCTTATTTTTAAGGATATTATATACAATGACACACACTTGTGTTTGATAACACAATTTATTTAGAATACTGATTTCCATTGATATAATTTATAATTTTTTATTGTTTTAATATAGATTCCAATTAATATAAACAAATGGTTACTAATGTCATAATAATGTAATACACATGTAACATACATTATAATAGCATGATCACTTGGTTATCTAGCTTGCAACAATAACGTCGAGTCGGCCTAAAAGGTACTCATTGTACCCAAAGGTACTTGTTGATTGTACAATGTTGATTGAATAATTGTATGAAATTTAACGTTATGGGATTGTATTTGCCGTTTTTTATGACAACAACATTTTGTTATTTAATTAAGTTTATTTTCTATTAAAACATATGGTTTAGATTGTTAGAGTAGGCTATGAATCGCAAAAAAAAGCGTGAATCGCAATCTACCCTTGATATTATTAATAACGGGGTATGCCACATTATTATATATATAGAAAAATTGTTATGTCACATTTCTCGTCCGCTTTAGTTTATGGGTGGGAATTTATAATCTTCTGAAAGATTGATGGGCCGACATGGAGACCGACGTTACTGGCTGTGGGCGCACTAGATGAAGCGTTCAAGGCAACTGCTGGAGTTGTGTTTAAAAAATGTGCTATATTGAAGGCCAATATGTGCCACCTACTAAAACAATTATTTGTTGACTTTAAATTGATTTAATACAATCTATTTGGTATATTACATCTATATATCTATGAAGGGACATTTTTGTTTTTGCATTTTTTTAGGTACTATACTAATTCTTCTAATAGATAAACATTCAAACTTGTAAATAAAAAAGAGCACTTGAATTAAATGATATGTGTTAATATTTTATACTTCCCATTTAAAAGGATTACTCGAAAACTAAATGTTCTCACTTTCGTGGCATAGTGGGAATTATGTTATATATAATATAATGGTTACAGAAGGCTGCTTATATGTTGTACCCTTTTTGGATATATATGAAATACGAGATATTTCTGTTTAAAATTATAATTATAGAATTTTACATCATCTATGTAATATTATTCTATTAATACGGAAAAAGAATCGACATACATTTAATATTAGTCTTCATTATTATTGATTTCATTGTTAATTTTTAGTAGAAAATTAAAACTATTAAGTAGATCAATACACTAGGCTAAAAGATAATTAATTACTGATATTATTAAAAAAATTATTATTCATTTATGCTCTGTTCAGGTATACTGAGGCTATTATGGTAGAAAATTCAATTTGGCGATAAAAAATGTTCTATTACCTTTTTCGTTTGAGATATTTTAACAATATGTCTTTATGATTGTAATATAATAAATATTTCAATATTATATGTTATGAAGTATATTTATCACATCAATATATATATTAACAAAAATAGTACTTTTTAATGAAAACAAAAACGAAATAGGTATAGCGTATTCCTATCGATATTTATTCGAATATAATTGATCTGATTTCAATTAATTAACGTTCCATATATAGGATAATTAACAATAACAAAATCATACATTCATAAAATTAAAAAGTAATATATTTTCAAATTATGTGACATGTCTCATGTCAAAATATAAAGTTAGTAAATCACACATAACAATAAAATAAGACCAAATCAGAAAGGTTAATAAAATCATATACATGGATTTCTTTCTCTCATTCCTAGATGTACAATAGAACATAATCCTGTTATATACAATGCTTACGAAAACGATGAGGCATACATCAGTTTCGCAAGGCAAGCACGAGGCTCTAGAAATATTTTTGCAGTTCTGCTCACCCTAATTAGGTTAATTATTTTGAAATTTAATGTAATTAATTTTCAATTAACAAAATATGTTCTTTATTAAAAGATAATATAAATAAACGTAAACTTTAACTACGATTTTAATGGTGCAAAATAAAATTTAATCTGATAAACTTTTCATTGTTAAAATAACTTTGAAGAATGCCTATTTAGGCTATGCGCAACTGCCATATCATTGTTTTTGCCTCGCAAAGCCGTATATGACTCATCTTTCTCATAACCGCCGTGAAGCACAGATTTTATACAAAAAATAGATATCTATTATTAAAACCTTGCCGCAATTTCGAATGGAGTTACAGGATCGCCTACTCCTTAATTTTTTTACCATTCCTTCAATCTTTTACAGTTATCTTTTCTTCAGTTTCAAAATTTATTTTATTTTCTCCCTCCCTTTTCTTTCATATTTTTTGTCCCGCTATCCATTCTTCCTCTCTTTTCACAGGATGGACCCGTCCACTCAACTAACTTGCATAGATGTAGCTGAAACATTAACAAGTAGCAATCTATAACAATATTAATATAATACTGGGAATACTGGTTTATACTTTCTATAAACTCATTAAACAATTTAATATTGATGAACACAATTGTTACATATCGACGGAATAGGCGAATGAAATGATAGTTATTTGTGTGATAACATAATTGTTTTTTTATTGTTTTTAACGCGGCCAAACGTATATAAGGTATATATAGAAAGTGTATTATTGTTTTCACAACTTATAATATATGCTTAAATACAGATAAGAATACAAATAACATAAACAATTCTTCGTTAATAGAATTTTTACATTGTATTAAAACATAAACTGTGTAATAGAATAAATCTCAAAACGAGATTAAAAATATAATTCAAAACAATAATATAATATTTTAATTTATTAATATGTTTTTATCATTTATATTATTTGTCAAATATGATTATACAAACATTGATTATGCTATATCGAGAAATAGAAAACCATTTTTATGGAATTATTATTATAAAATCTCTATACTTGAAATGTACATTAGGTATAGTATTTTATTCACTAAATAACAGGTTACATCTTTATATATATAGATGTATTCAAGTATTTTGCATATTGTAAAATTAATATTCGTTGCATTGTAAACTGCAAAATTTATTTTAAAATTTAATTCTCCATAAAAATGAAGCCAATCATTTTATGTTACCGTGTTTTTAATTTTTTAAGGGGCGATATTTTTTTTTCTGAGATTGAGGGGGTAGGATTCCAGAAGGCGTGGAAACCCCCTTAAATACGCGTCTGAATTCTGTACTGCTATTACAAACTTCTTTATACTATAATTTTTTTTGTCTGTTAAATAAGTTAACCTGCAATCATGCGCTCGTGTGAGTCCTTGAAATTCAAGTATAGCAACCAAGTATAATAGGACACGTTCCTTTATATAATGAAGGAATGCAGGGGTAACGACGACAGGTATGTCCAGAAACCTAATTGTGTATAGCATCAGTAAGTATATTTTAATAGCTTTTATGACCACTCGTTTACAGATCACTGAATTTTGATTGTGACTGAGGATTAAATGATTAGCTAATATACAGCCTGGGTTTATGCTGATCGACATTCAACCGTGAAAGGTTCATTGTAATGTATTTATAAAACAATTAATGTTACATCGTGTGATTAGGCAAATACACAGAGAGTTTGATTCTTCCTGATCGTTATACCTCTTGTCACAATTTACACGGTGCTAATATAGGATCAACGTTGATGTTATGTTAATTATTATTATCAGTAAAAGGGTCAAAGGGGTCACGCTACAATGCACATTTTTAAGTAAGAGTTAAATATCGATAATAAGAATTTAAAGAAATGTTTAGAAAAAGAGGTCACGTGGGTTGAAATAATATTTTTTTCTTCTGTACAACAAGTACATTAATTTTTAAATTCACTGCGGCGGATATTATCATCAAATTACACTTAGTAATCATTTAGAACAATTTTCATATAAATTCATTACATTTAAGCTGTTAATATGATATGTTTAATGAAACGTTTAATAATTTCTTTTTTGATTTCTTAAATTAACAAATTACTAACCATTTAAAATTCAGCAACTGCGAGGTTAATATTGGAAGCAAAGGTAGAGAGGCCACATCACTGGTAGAGAGGCCACTTCACAGGTAGAAAGGCTAGAGAGGCTACATCACAGGTAGAGAGGCCACTTCACAGGAAGAGAGGCCACTTCACAGGTAGAGAGGCCACTTCACAGGTAGAGAGGCCACATCACAGGTAGAGAGGCCACTTCACAGGTAGAGAGGCCACTTCACAGGTAGAGAGGCCACTTCACAGGTAGAGAGGCCACCTCACAGGTAGAGAGGCCACATCACAGGTAGAGAGGCAACTTCACAGGTAGAAAGGCCACTTCACAGGTAGAGAGGACACTTCACAGGTAGAGAGGCCACCTCACAGGTAGAGAGGGCACTTCACAGGTAGAGAGGCTACTTCACAGGTAGAGAGGCCACATCACAGCTATATTCTGAAACTTTTGCACTGATTGTTTATTGAAATATAGAGATTCAAATATGAAATCTTAAGCACGATGTTCAAGTGTATCCACTACAACAGCTCAGAATTTATATTTATTTGGATGTTAACATATTCCACCAACAAATGGATCACAACCAGCACTCTCTCTTTCGTAACTTTCATATCAAATATCCAAAAATTCCACCGCAGATACAATAATCGTGCTTTTTCAAAACTGAACTTCACCCTTTTCGATGCTAATGGCAAAACACCTTTTTTCTTCTTTTATACCGATTAAACCGATTAAATCTATTGGTGCACAATTGTTACACTCGCCTCTATATTTGGTCGCCATGCAATCGTTTTCACGTGGCTGTTCTATACCACGTGTATTAAAACTTATATGCAGGAATTATAAATATTAATTTAACGCAGTAATTGAAACATTAAGGGAAAAAATGATCGAATTATATTATTTGTTATATAACAAAAACATGTTTTAGTTTTTTGTAATTATCTTAAATTATCGATTACATTTATAAAAAAAAAAAAAGTTTTGAAAAATATTCGTGAAACTTAAATTTAATCACCCCTTGTTTATTTTGCTTTGAATTAATTATTTTCTTTAACAATAAACTTACTTTACCAGAAATAATGAGCAGAATAGTTGTGCTTATTTGTAAAAGGATATTTTCAAAATATCAATATTAATTAATGTAGAATTCTTTATTTCAATAATTTTTAATACAGCCAACGTTTTGATAGTAGTACACCCAGTAGCATCTTAATAATATATTCTTTTATGAAACAATTAAATCTATTTATTGGTGCACCATCATATATCAATGTGTTTAAAAAACGCCTGCATATCTATCCCCAATGAGTATGTATTATGTTGGGTGTCGAGAAAAAATAATCATTATTCAAAATCGTAAGCAATACTTTTATATTTATAAAAATACAACGGAATATGAAAGAATAATAATAATTATTCTTTCATATTCATTCTTATAAATTATAATTTATAAGAATGTGTTGTGCCCTTGGTTATAAGTGAGACGTCATTAGTACAGCATGGTGCACGGTGTTGTGTGCGGAAGTATTTATATTTACATTATATATATATTGATGTATATTGATATCAAAACAGACGATGTAAATTTTTTTGAATGTTTCAATTATCAGTAGAAAACATATAGTATATACCTACCGATAATATAAAAAAAACACATTCAATAAATAAAATAATGTGAAAAAGGATTTTTTTATAGACATCCTATAATATTAATTAAAATAAATTACAATAGAAGTTTATTGAAATACTTAGTGAGAATCAAAACGAACCAACATCACTGAAGGTAAATCGATATTATAGAAAACAGATTTAAATGCTAACTAAATGATCTCAGATATACGTGAAAAGAAAACATACCTGTTTTAAGTTAAAAAATATTTACATAAAAAACTATATCTACACATAATACATAATTCAAAGAGTAATAATACACATGACAGGTACAGAAAAGAATTCTATAAAAGTAATTCCGGCCCTTTTGATGAAGAATGTATCACAACTTATTTTGTGCAAACGTTTTATTTTCATTTGAATAAGTTGTTTACTAGAAATGGTGATTAAACGACCATATACAAAATATGGAAGCCTTTATGTGTTCAGTTATGTTATTCATCAGTATCTTTATTTTATGATCTGTATATTTATCTCTTGATCTGCATATGCATGTTATCTCTTGATCTGCATGTTTATCTCATGATCTGCACAAATTTGTAGGCATTCTTTCATAATCCCAAAAATTCACTGATTTTATTATATTTTAAATTTAATAAAAAGCAAACCATCGAACAGTTGTTTTTGCATTAGTTTAATATGATGTTTTTGTTTGGTGTATGCTTAATTAATATGTTTCTGATAAATTTGGAAAGCTATTTTACTATTTTTAAAAATAAATAAGGTGTATATTTTTGATCATATAATATTTTTATGTTTGCTGTTAAGAATAATACATAATTTTGGCAGTATAATTTTGTAATGTCCAATAATTTTGATATATAAAGTAAAGTAAAAAGTTAGATTTGAAAATAAAAAGCAAATTATTTTCATTTTATTTAAGATTAAAATTAAACAATACATTAATGTGTACCACATGAGTTTACCAATCTCGATTACAATTAATAGTTTACATTTTTGGGAGCAAAATATTCTAGACAAATTTGATAAAAATTCTACAAACGAAATAGTTTAGTCCATCCATCATGTATTATAACGTTATTATACGTTGTATATTTTAGATCATTTTATAGTTTCAAATACAAATGTTTATTTTATAAAAAATTAATTAAAATTTAAAAAAAAAAAAAAAAAAAAAAAAAAAAAAAAATTAATATCTGCAAGTATATTTAGAACGTTAGGTTAATACAGAAAATTATTAATATACATATTTACAATGATACATGTGTATACTTACGGTTTTCGGGACATTTTTCCATAAATTAAAATACAGTATTTTCAAATTTGGCGGTTCTCAGCCGGAACTAAATTAAATTTAAATATGTTTAAACAATGCACTTTGGTCACACAAAATAATGTTGCTATAATGTCATAATTTTTGTTTGTATAAAACCACCTAATTAAATTTACCAGTTTGTGCTATTTCATACTTAAATATTTACGGTAAATATAATGATAAAATTAAAATTTCATTATAGCTAATTATACTATCCATTCATAACTTTTTTAATACCTACCCTATATGATTTCGCATAATATTTGGAAACATTTATTTAATTTAACTATGTTACTATAGTATCAATTTAAAACAATTTAAACTACCATAATATTAATTCTCTTATTTTTCCCTTACAAAATATCGGAATGAAATAGGATTAATATTTTATGCACAAAATGTTATTGAAGACGGTGTTTCATTTTTGGGAACAGTCCTACCAATGATTTTATACTATTATATTTTATGTCAATATTTACTTCTTTGAGAGACAGCAAATTGTTACTCAGATAATGCAAAGACATTTAGCGGCGATAATGTCGACAAAGAAAGCGACGACTCGCCTGAGGTTTGTTTGTCTATTAATTTTATTGATTTTTGAAATTAAATATTGTATCTTAATAAGAAAGCTAAATAAAATGGTGAAAAATCAGATGCTATAAATTAGCGATAAAAAGTGTTCTGTTATTTATTTCTTAATATTATAATAAAACATTGATCGTCTTACCTGTAATTAATAAAGAAATATTATATAGGTATATAATTATTGGTGGATGGTTGCTGTGAGGCTAAACTCTCATTATTTTGATATTTATCCAAGACTATAACTATGATATTTTCAGGATGCTGTTAAGTGGATATTTAGAACTTGAGGTAGTTAAGGGTTATCCTTCAGGAAAATTTCACATTTAGAGATTTGTTCAGAAATTGTCCTGCAGCTAGCACTCTCCAGCTATGAGGAACGAGGTACCAACCCTGTAATTGTAGATAATGGTGTCAATACCCTCTGAAATGGACGTCTGCCGGTATTGGGAGGGTTGTTTGGGACCTCAGAGACCCCCAAAGTAACCCCTATGTAGGAGCTAGAAATGAAGAACGAGGTACTGAATAAAATTAGTATACAAAGAAGTGTTATAGTCTAATGTATATGAAATAAATAGTGAAAGACATTTTAAGTGGTTGTTTCCCTCCGGCAGGCGTCCTTGAATGACCCCCAAAGTATACCCTATGTAGGAGTTAGATATGAGGAACGAGGTACCGAATAAAAATGACTGTGTTGGGTTCAAATGCGACCCCATTTACATCTGAGTGCTGATTTAACTATGAAAATGTTGTTCAGTAAACTTGAGTAATACAAGTAGTATACAAGTAGTGTTGTATAGTGTATACTATAACATACATTATGACATTAAAAATTACAAATTAACATTTTTCTTTATGTCTTTTTAATAAGACTTAAGTATTTCAATTATTTCTATATTTCATCCTCACCAGTAATTTTTTACATCACTAACTTTCCTAAAGCTTTTTATATTTTATCACATTTTGATTTGTAAACAGTATATATTTATATATACATCTTGTTCTTGCTATGACGTGTATAATTACATATATAATAGATATAGTTGTAGTGTATTTCGTCAGTCATATATTACTCAAAGGTGTTTCTAAATTTTATAGTATTTCTTCATCAACTTTTAGAACCTTAAAACAAAAACAAGAGATAAAGATTAGCCAGACAAGTCAATGCCAAATATTAGCAATAATACTAAAAGTAAGAAATTAATACATAAACAAATTTGGAAACATGTGTTATTACCGCAAAATAAACTCATTTCTAAGATAGTCAAAATGCCACTAATGCTACAAACACATTATTATGTAATATGCCTGACGATTTTAGCAGTATTGTATTCTAATAAAACCAGACTGTTATATTTGCCTAAATTAATAACGTTAAAGTACCAACATACTATCTGTTTATTAAATTAATGTCAATCTTAACACTGTGCAAGGTATTTTGCCTCATATAAATATATAATATATAATATTATAAATATTAATTTAAAAAATTTTCTTTTATTATTTTTGGTTATACGAATTTGTTTTTAAAGTATACTTGTTACGATGAAATCCACCGCAAATTATATCAATAATAACCTGTACCAATTTAGGTAGCTGACACAACCAGAGGAAAGCATCGATTGAAATAAAATCCACATTTGGCAGCATTAGCTATTGAAAAAGTTATTAAGTATAATTTTTTGTTCTATAATTGTGGCGCTTTGGTTAAGTTAATTAGGTTTCATTGGCTTCGTAAAGCATTCTTTAACTTAATATTCAAACTTGATAAAAGGAGCTAACTTATTCAGCAATCGTTATTAGGAAATTATGCAACTTTTGAAGAAGTAAACATTAAAAAAAAGTTGTTGTCAAAATGGCGAAATCGGGATAAAATTATGTCATTTAGGCATTTAATAATTAAAATTTTAATTTTTTTATTAACAAAGTGAATGAAATATACTTCTACAACAAATAAATTACCCCAGAAAGAAAGAAACTTTAAACATATGTTTTTTAATTATACGGGTGAGAGGTTTTGTTATTCTGCCTATTAATTGAACATTTTTAATAATACTGAAAGCAAAGCTAGTCATTTTAACTATATTAGTATGATATTTTCTAATTCAAAAAGTCAGTAACAAAATATATGCAAATACAATAAGGTTATATACATGTTTAAAAATAATCATAAATATAAATTATACAGGAAGAAAATGTAAAAATAATATTGAAAACAAAATGTGTATTATAAATCATAAATAATATAAATCATAAATGCGACTAAGTATAAGATGAATATAGCATATTATAATAAAATATATTTATTCATTTTTTATACTTTCGAAATCTAATAACTTCAGACAAAAGTAATCATTTGTAATAAGACTAGTCGGTGTAGTTTCAATATAAAAGATATATTCAGGATTATTTTGTTTTTGAGATTATAGAATTGAATATCTTCTAATACAATTAAAATAGTTTTAAATAAAAAAGAAAGAAAATATTTGACATTTTTTATTTGAATTTTAATTTAACATTAATTTTAAAAGCGGTTACAAATAAATAAAAAAATTTAAAAGAGTGAATTCTTTTTAAGGACACTCAATTCATTCAATTTTAATCCAATTCTACAAAATTATATACCCATAGTATTTTACCTAAATATTACTATTTCTCATTTTGTAATTAATTATCTATATAATTTAGTATAATAAATTACAATAAAATTTAGAGAAATATTGTACTATAGTATAGACTCCGTGCAATACGTTATGAAGAGTAATTATGCATCTAATTATTACGTATCGTTGTCTTGCTCTGTATTTTTTATTACACATTTAGATATTTTGGGTCGTAGCATAAACTATTTGTTCAATTCCTATTGAAAGAATTAGTAAATTTTTTTAATTGTGATAATAATTAAAAAAATATTTTTGACTACAGCAAATTATGACGAACACATAAATACTAAAATGTTGGTTGATGGATGAGACAAATTAACTTCCGTAATATATTTTAGATGCCTTTAGCAAATACGTATTTAAACAGTAAATAATTTAATAGTCTCTTTCCCAAAACAATATTCATTTTAACATATACGGTACCCATATACAATAAACAAGGTTTCCAAGGTAAATTCATCAAACGATTCAATGCACCACTTTGTTTTTCAACAATAACTTTTCCCTATCCTGTCACAAATAATACTCACTCTGTTTCCAACAACCAGGCTATTCAAAATAACTATAATATGACGAGTAAACTAATCAATAATATATAGAACACGTTGGCTGTATTATATCTTTAGCATTTTAATATATAATATGTCTGTGTATATATAGTTACAGAGTATTGAATCGATTCTTCAATTTTAATTGACCCCGCACTTACTATATATGCTGCTACTGGTATAACAAAAGCAGTTACCTTGTTTTAGATAATATGGTTCTTATTATTTCACTTTCTAATAGTTTATTTAATGATGAAATGGGATGTACATCTCTCACACGCTATTTCATCTCACTGTTTATTTCCATTCCTCGTTATACTCAGAGTTACGCAGACTATTGTAAATTGATAGAGCGATATCTTTTGGAATTCTTTGTTTATTTTGAACACTAGGTTTAATTATTTGATGCCACTTCTTGATTGTAAGATTTAATTGACCATCACTTCTTTATTCGGGGTTGTGACTTAAATCCGGACGAAAAAACCGGAGGAATAAATAACTAGTTTTTAAGGTCGGCATTAAAACAATATAACTCAATAAAGAACTGTATAGTATATTTAGGGTATAATTGGGAAATGACACACAAATTATGTAATTTTTAAAAATAATGCTTCAATATTTAATAAAATCGTATCATGGGTTTTTTGGTTTACACTCTAATATCATCATGCATTATATCCTTAATTTAATTAATTTTTCAGACCCTCTCGCAGTGCATTACGAGTTTCATAAATGAGCCCGAGCAAGGTTGAGATGATTCACAAATTGTTGCAGTCATATTATTATACGTTTCGAGTTATAAAGTAAGAAAAAAAGCACTTAGAAAACAGATCAAAAACATAATTGTAAAAAATGCAATAATGGATTAAATTATATTTGTTCATGTAGCATATAATATCTTATCCGATAACTGACAGATTTTGAAACGATATATTTCGCCAACTTCTGTCTATATATAGTCCTGCTGACCCATGAACTAACTGAAAAATACAATGGTGTAAGACTTTATATTATATTATATACTTTTCGGCGTAATTAAATATGTTATACCTGCAAATAGAAACCAAAAGAGATATGATGACTAATGAAATATGAAAACTAAAGAAACAACACAGCAAACAACGCAAAGACAAACAGACAGGCACATGATAAACAAACAGGCAAATGATAAACAGACAGTCAAATGACAAACAGACAGGCAAATGATAAACAAACAGGCGAATAACAAACGGACAGGCATATGACAAACGGACAGCATATGACAAACGGACAGCAAATGACAAACAGACAGCAAATGCCAAACAGACAGCAACTGACAAATAGACACACATGAAATAAAGATTAGAAAAAAAGCTATAAGGTTGAAAATTTAAAAAAAAATTTAATTAACAATTAAACAAGAAATAAATATTATAAAAAAGGTGAATATGTAAAACCATTTTATGACATATTTGTTACTAATATGTGATAAAATTATGTGAAATAAAAACTTTTTAAATTGACTCTCTAAATAAGTTTGTTAACTATAAATAAGTTTGGATATTGGTAGACTGTTAATATTCCCCATGGCCTAACATTAAAATTGTTTCCAATTTAAATATGCATCCATTTAATTAGGATTAGGCATTCATTAAATCTAGTGTACTGTGATATCAACTTCATCTAAAGAGTGTTTTTGTAGTAAAAAAAATCGATTAGAATGTTTCACCCTACTGAAACTTCTCCGCGTTTTGGCCCATTTGTGTTGAAGTCAAAAGTTTTGGACAAAAACTATTCTGTTGTGGGGGCATACATGTATAAGTTATCCGTTGAGACACAAACAAGTGAATAAAATCTTTTCAAATGATTAATATAAGTTAGTCATTATTTCAAAATCACTGACTCTGGTACAACTTCCTTTATTTAAAATTCTACAGAGGCCTCGTCAATAAGTACAGTTATTATATGGAAAATAGTAAAGATGATATTAAAAAGTAAATCAAATTATTAATATAGGGGTTATTAATAAATAAAAGGTATTTTATAAGTACATAAAGTTCAAGAATTTATATCCGATTAAATAGTCAAAATCCACATATAGTAAAATTTATAATCATTTCATAATTCTATGAAGCCATATTATTTGACTCGAAACATTGGCTGTACAATATTTTGAAAACATTGTATTTATTGTGGAATGTGAATTTTTAATTTTCTTCAAACTTTATAGCTTTGTACTCAATATACCTTAAAGTCCATTACATTACTTTTTAAGAATAATCTATCAATATCACAAATTAAATAAACACATCGTTGAGTATGCACATATCACAAAATAGATAAACATTTAATTAAGTCTAACTATTTCAATTAATGTATAAAATTGCGAGTCAAAGAAACAGACATTGTTAAAAAATAACTGAAATCACAGCAGATACTTGAATTGATCTTAAAATAATTTTTGCGAATTACGGAATCACATCTTTGGTACATGTAAGCATGTGCAACGTCTAACAATCCCAGCTCACATTCTCAGAGGGAGTGAAATCATAACTGTAAAGGGGCAGCAGCAACAATGTATCTGTTGCCCTGTGTAACTATTCGAAATAACATCCATAAATCATAGCAACCGCGGTGTAATTCGAACTCTGGTGATACACGCTGATCCAGTTGTCCGTCTTATTGTCCCACACAGACTGGCTGCTCACGTTAATACTCTGGCCTAGGCACTGGGCCAGGATGACATTGACGACAACCTTGTAGCGCCGGAAACCGATATCCTTCACCTCTCGTCGAATCATGTCAGCCAGTTGCGATGTCACAAAGCCAATCTGGTCGCCCTGATAAGGCCGATCTTTCAGAAAGGAGTCCATCAGTTTTTGCACCACTTCCTTAACCTTGGAGCTCGAAAACCGAGTGCCTTCGTCAGGGGTCATCTTGAAGGTGTTTTCAAAGTGTACGTAGTTCCCCTCCCTCCCGGTGATATCCTCGGAGGGGAAGTGTCCAATTGTCCGGCCAAGCATTCGTCCAGCCCCGCGAATTGTGGATCTTCGGCGGCCCGATGATTGCATGTATTCACTGCTGGAAATGGAAACCCGTCGATTTGTGGGCGGAGCTGCAAGACTGGCCATTCTGAATGTTGATCTTCTCTTCTGATAATGATGTTTAGGTGTATATCTTCCCAATTGCTCCACTTGTTTGTTTCTTCTTTTTGAAACAGAATTATATTTTTCACTATAGTATAAGTATAATCTCTCTGTCTAAAACACAGGATGCTTTGCTGTGGTAACAAGTCAACCGGCAGATAACAACCATAACACAGTGGGGTGACTGCTCATTGGCTGAGATGTGCAACTCGTTGGGAAGGGTATGCGCGCTTTCACTATACGACGCCAAGGAGTAGCAGCTATACCTGTTTACAATTAAGGAGGCAAACTATAATGCATCGCTTAAGCAACTCAATATATGGACGTCGTTGTCATTGAAAAAGTGACTGCCTTTTTATAAGCCTGGCTCAGTAAAGTATAAAGTCCTTCGTGATCATCACAATAACGCTTTTATTCAGTTTTCAATAATAGACAATAATTGTCTGAGAGATGCAATTTTTGTGGTGCGCTTGGCAACGATTCACATCAGTGAATTACTACATTGTTGTTGATATGGCAGGTAAAAATACAATGTCACGGAAAAGTTGAATCGGACGTTTTTAGCGTATCCTATATATAAGTACATGGCTTATTATAGTTTAACATTCCGTTGCTCTCTTTGAAAGATAACGTTAATATCTCTATGGTTACCTTATAGTCAAACAACAATTTCTGCCCGTTATCAGCACACACATTGTATTGAAAGCCGACGGATAGGATTATCTTTGTGGGTATTTTAATCAAAAACCAATTACAGTACCACCTTTTATCAACAAATAGTCAACCAAACCCATGACCACGCAAAACGTAACATTTATTTTAACAGAGAACATTTTTGTTCGGATTGAAATATACTGCAAATCATTATTTCTTGCTCAAATTGAGTTTAATGGCTTTTTTTTCCTGTATTGTCTTTGATAAACTGATTTTATATGTGCACATGTAAAACTATAATTTGAAAGTAAATTAATGCAGGCGCGCAACTAGCTATTTCTGAAAGTGGCGAATTTCAAAAAAGGCGTAAATAATATCTTAAAATCTATGAAGTTGCAAAAGTGTCGTACATAATTTAAAAAATTGAATTAAAATTAGGCGTGTCTTTTTTCAAGTGATGTATTCCCTTGATGGCGTCCCTGTAATGGTTAATGTCAACAATTAAAATGAGTCTATTCTTTACAGTGTAATTTTTATGCAGATATGTAAATTTAAAAGCATTTCTGATTTTATCTATATAAGCGACTTTTATCCCGATTTTATCTATATAAACGACATACAGTTACCTGAACTGGGTAATCATATCTAACACCATTTGCACAAATATTGATAGTTTGTTGATGAGAACCATGGACAGCTGATTATTTAGTAAAAAAAAATCTTCGAACGATAATTTAAAAAACAAGTATGACTGTCACCAAAGGTGGAATATGTATATGAAAAAATCCACATATTTATTATTAAATAATATCAGAAACGTACATGTTTAATGCTGGACAAATTTGACTTTCCAAAACATTGTATTATCTATTCAAGAAAACCTCAATTAATGATGAATGTTCAACTGATTTCCTTATTAGATACAATGTACATCTAAAATCATATTGTGCTTTAATACCGTTTAGTGCATAACCTAGTGGAATGTATTTGAACTTATATACTAAAAGCATTAATTAAATATTAGTTTGTGTGATATTTTGATAAATATCAATGAATTCTATATAGCGAGTCTAGTCTAGACTAATATATTTCCAGATGTTCAACTATGAATCAGTATACTATTATTTGATAATTTTATACAAATAACAATATGAATGTAATTTTAAAAATTTTTGAACCTTTTATTAAATATTGAACTATTACAAACATTTAGGTGTCAAATAACTACAAATTTAGATGATAATTATATTTACTTATCGGATAGCTATACCTATGTTCGTAAATATTTTTTTGATAATTAAGGTCTAATTTATTTATTAATAAAAATTGAAAATACAATCTGTAATCATGTATTACGTAATGAATTTTATTATTGGTAATTGTATTATTAAACGATTATTAAATTGTGAAGTTGGTTGTATTAATATTTTTTATTTGTTTATTAATTAATCTTTTATTTTCATTATTTATAGAAACGTTCAATAAATTATGAATTATTTTGTTTGTCACTTATTTATTAATACCTTAATTATAAGGACTCCCGTCAACTTAAACGGTGGCTAATTATATCTTAGAAGATTTTGGAAGATAGAAGTTCATGTAAAAAATTATACCTTCAATTGGACAAAAGTAATATAATTAACTTACATACAATATAAAAAAGAACCTGCAATCAAAATTTCCGTATCATCTGAATAGTAAATATTCTACTGATTAACTCACAGACAGAAAGTGGTGAATTTTTCTACTTTATTATTTCATAATATATACTAATACAAAATTATATAAAACAATTGACTAAATAAATTATCAACCTTAAAACTTATGTAGTTATTCCCACTTTTTTGGTTACGTTTTTCTAATTAAATTGTTTTTTATTCACGCTCACATTCACGCGCACGCACTTTAGCATGAGTTATTGGACCCGTAGGTTTTACCTTAAATATACAAATTAAATCTAAATAAATACTCTAAACATCACAAATACTACTAACAGTAGTAGAAATAAAGAAATGTATCAGACAATCATAAATACATATTTATTTTTGTAAAAATAAATGTCTACATGGAAAACTGAGTTTATGCATGATGTAACATAATAAACAAAACGATTACATTTGAAGCCAACCGCGAAAACTTTCTTATTAAAAAGAAAATTTTTGAAGCAACAGTTTCGTGGATAGAGGAGCACGATTTGTACGTTTTGCACACCTGTTGTGACGCTCTCTCGCCAATCACCTGAAGCTTTCAGCCTGTTCGTTTCGGTTATTAATCATGTCACGAAAGGCCTTGATCATCGAAACAGAAAAATGAAAGTACAGGAGTAGAATATTACATGCTTTTATTATAAATGAACGCTGTACTACTACTATATATATAGCTGCTATATTTTACAAACATTAATTGACAGCATTATTTTCTTCTAGCACTAGTTTTACATTTTAAATAGATTGAAATTTGCATAACTTCTTTTTGAATTTCAAAAATAAACAACTGAATATTTAACATAAAGAGGATAATTAATCACCTAAAATAAATGTAATAAAATATTTTGTTATAAACAATAGCTAGGTACCTGTTTTTATTGTTTTAAATAATTCCACTTCAATAAAAAACTTTTTTCATTGAAAATACTTTTGACTTTTTTGCAGCTATATATATTCTAAAAGAAGTATAATATAATTGCCTGACAAAGATATACTGAAAAGTTTAGTATTTTTCTGATCATAAAATTTGTTATGATGTAGTGTCAACGTTTCCTGTTCGTTTTCGTAGATTAGATGTTGCAATTAATTTGTAATCCGTTTATACAAATATGTGTTCATTTAGGAACAAATACCCGTTTCGTTTCTTTTTAAAATAACAAAAATACTAATATATAAATATTTGTTTTTTGTTTGTTATAACGTTTCGTCAAAGTTTATTATAAAAAAACTAAATTTATATTTATATTTAATTTAATTTAATTTAATTTAATTTAATATAATATTTGAATATAATAAAGGAAGCGATGACAACTACTAACATATGAAAGTACGATTCATACGCCCTGAACTACAAATAACTATCAAGAACTTATAAGAACTATCAATAACTTATAAGAACTA